>CM077034.1:178079271-178283359 GCA_039090855.1 Macrothele yani | reverse complement strand
CGCCCGTCTTCCTCTGAGACTCTGAAGGGGAATGCACTGATGGACATGTGGAGCATGCTCCTGATTGGATCATATTTCAGTTTACGTCAGTGTCGTTTTACGTCAACTTGCATTTGTTGCCAAGACACAACATCACATTTTGTCTGATGAAGAGAGACAAGTGTTTTCGAAATATCTTACTTTTTCTTTTACCTGTGCTTATATACACAGTGCGTCAAAAAAATTTTAAGACTGGCGCTAGATTTCAGCCTACGGTGGCGCCACCAGTGTAATAGTGACTGCGTTATAAACCGTGACCATCTGCTTGCTTTCTGCCAAAAGTACTGCGCACTTGTTAAAGTAACGCTAACGAAACGGGCGTTCTTAGAGAAGTCAAATTTTTTCATGTTGAATTATTAAGATGGAACAAAGGGTTGTTATTAAATTTAACGCAAAACTTGGTAAAAGTGCCTCGGAAACGTAGCAAATGATGAAACAAGTTAACGGTCAGTTTTGTTCAAGTAGATCAAATGTTTTCCTGTGGCACAAAAGTTTTTGGGAGGGAAGAGATACGCTAGAAGATGATAAGCATACCGGAAGACCAAGTTCATCTAGGACACCTGAGATAATTGAAAAGTGCGTGATTTCGTGGAAAACAATCGATGTGCGTCAGTAAGAATGATGGAAGAGTCTTTAAACATCAACAAAGAAACGATTCGAACCATCCTTCATGAAGATTTGGGCAAAACAAAAGTCGGTGCTAAATTTGTTCCACACACGTTAACCAATGAACAAAAAATCAAGGAGAAGTGCACATTGCAGAGACATCATTTCAGCCGCTGAAAATGATCCAAACTTCTTAAAATCGATTGTTACTGGTGATGAAACATGGTGTTTTCAATATGATCCTAAAACAAAGCGACAAAGTGCGGGAATGGAAGTGAAAACACTCACCACAAGCCAAAAAAACAAGAAAAGTTCCATCGAAAATCGAAACAATGCTCATTACATTCTTCGATAGTAAGGAAAGAATGTGTTCCAAGTGGACTAACAATTACTGGTGAGTTTTATTTAAATGTTTTGAGGCGTTTGATGGGCAGAAATTCGTCGCATTCGTTTAGATTATCGGGATGAAAACAGTTGTTGTTGCACGATAATGCACCCAGTCAACCTCACTTCCTGTTCGTAGATTTTTGGCGAAAAATAAGGTCTGTGTGCTGAATCATCCACCGTATTCACGTGATTTAGCACCCTGCGACTTTTCTTTGTTCCCAAAACTTAAAATGACGTTAAAAGGGTGTTATTTTGATGATATTTCGACCATACAAACAGCTTTGACGCGTGCTTTGGAGGCAATTCCGCAAAGTGAACTGGAACAGGCATTCGAATCATTTTTAAATCGCTGTAACATGTGTATTGAAGCCGAAAGTCCTTTTTATTTTGAAAAACAAATCAAAAACATATTGTAATTTCTTGTTTCTATTTCATTTTTTACAGACCCAGTCTTAAAAATTCTTTGCCACACTGTGTATTTTTAGGATTTTAGTAAAGATTTTAAGTATCGGGTGAATTTTGTATTATTTTAAGTAATTTTACGTGCATAGACGGTATATTTTAGAATGTTCATTTCAGCAAGATTGCGCGTTCTCGTTTTAACGCATTGCTACCGTGGTAATTTTTGATTTTTTCAGGAGAAAGAGACACACGAATATTTCTGTCATTTCAGGTAACGAAAAATCCGTGAAATTCAGTTTTTTCTCTTTGTTTCACGAAAAATGCTTGTTAAATTCATGAAAGGAATTATGAAAAATGCTCGTGAATTTTAGGATATATTTTAGAGTGTGTCCAAACTGATAGTTTCAGTGTCAATATTCTTGCTAAAAAGTCGTACTGCGACATAAATCTTTCAGAAGCTGATAATTAGTGGAAATCCTGATTTTTTTTATTTGTTTTTATAGGGCATCTCTAAAGCCGTGGCAAGGACGCATATCCAAGGCTTTTTCGGTCCAGTGTTTCCACTGGTTGAAATACCAGAAAAAGAGGATTCCAGCATTTACGTCATCTTCTCAAGCCGAACGGAGAAGCTGCATTACTTTTCGTGATGAGCACACCTTTATGGGAAAGCTATCCTTCCTTAATAGGAGACACGAAGTGGAATAAATATCTTAAGGTAGGTGTTACGAAAAACACAACAAATGTGGGAGAGGTTCGTAAAAATAGAGCCGACGACATGCACTGAAGAAGTAAATTGCAAGCTTTTCCAAAAAAATAATAGCCGATTTTGGAGGATGAAAACAAAAGAGACATAACTCATAGCCCACAAGCTTGTTTTATTCGGCATAGGCACTTTCACCGGCTGCACACGTCTGTCAGCGAATGACCAGTCCGAAAGCAATTTTGGCTTCCTAGATGCAAGAAAGTCCCGGAATGCAATTTCGGACTCCTCTTGGTTTTAGAAGGTTCTGTCATTGACGTAATTACTAAAATGCATGAACAGGTGGAAATCGGTAGGTGCCAAGTCAGGCGAGTAGGCTGGATGTGGGACGGTTTCGAACCTCCAGATCGTGTAGTTTCTTTTCTGTCATTTATGACACATGTGGTCTCCCTTTATTATGGAGGTGGATAAGACCCTTCCTGTTCACCAACAATGGCTGTTTGAAACACAACTAACATTCGATCCTGTTCACCAACAATGGCTGTTTGGAACACAACTAACATTCGATCCTGTTCACCAATAATAGCTGTTTCGAACACAACTAACATTCGATCCTGTTCACCAATAATGGCTGTTTGGAACACAACTTGCATTCGGTCCTGTTCACCAATAATGGCTGTTTGGAACACAACTTGCATTCGGTCCTGTTCACCAATAATGGCTGTTTGGAACACAACTAACATTCGATCCTGTTCACCAATAATGGCTGTTTGGAACAACTTGCATTCGGTCCTGTTCACCAATAATGGCTGTTTGGAACACAACTTGCATTCGGTCCTGTTCACCAATAATGGCTGTTTGGAACACAACTAACATTCGATCCTGTTCACCAACAATGGCTGTTTGGAACACAACTAACATTCGATCCTGTTCACCAATAATGGCTGTTTGGAACACAACTTGCATTCGGTCCTGTTCACCAATAATGGCTGTTTGGAACACAACTTGCATTCGGTCCTGTTCACCAATAATGGCTGTTTGGAACACAACTAACATTCGATCCTGTTCACCAACAATGGCTGTTTGGAACACAACTAACATTCGATCCTGTTCACCAATAATGGCTGTTTGGAACACAACTTGCATTCGGTCCTGTTCACCAATAATGGCTGTTTGGAACACAACTTGCATTCGGTCCTGTTCACCAATAATGGCTGTTTGGAACACAACTAACATTCGATCCTGTTCACCAATAATGGCTGTTTGGAACAACTTGCATTCGGTCCTGTTCACCAATAATGGCTGTTTGGAACACAACTTGCATTCGGTCCTGTTCACCAATAATGGCTGTTTGGAACACAACTAACATTCGATCCTGTTCACCAACAATGGCTGTTTGGAACACAACTAACATTCGATCCTGTTCACCAATAATGGCTGTTTGGAACACAACTTGCATTCGGTCCTGTTCACCAATAATGGCTGTTTGGAACACAACTTGCATTCGGTCCTGTTCACCAATAATGGCTGTTTGGAACACAACTAACATTCGATCCTGTTCACCAACAATGGCTGTTTGGAACACAACTAACATTCGATCCTGTTCACCAATAATGGCTGTTTGGAACACAACTAACATTCGATCCTGTTCACCAATAATGGCTGTTTGGAACACAACTAACATTCGATCCTGTTCACCAACAATGGCTGTTTGGAACACAACTAACATTCGATCCTGTTCACCAATAATGGCTGTTTGGAACACAACTAACATTCGATCCTGTTCACCAACAATGGCTGTTTGGAACACAACTTGCATTCAATCCTGTTCACCAATAATGGCTGTTTGGAACACAACTTGCATTCGGTCCTGTTCACCAATAATGGCTGTTTGGAACACAACTTGCATTCGGTCCTGTTCACCAACAATGGCTGTTTGGAACACAACTAACATTCGATCCTGTTCACCAATAATGGCTGTTTGGAACACAACTAACATTCGATCCTGTTCACCAATAATGGCTGTTTGGAACACAACTTGCATTCGGTCCTGTTCACCAATAATGGCTGTTTGGAACACAACTTGCATTCGGTCCTGTTCACCAATAATGGCTGTTTGGAACACAACTAACATTCGATCCTGTTCACCAACAATGGCTGTTTGGAACACAACTAGCATTCGATCCTGTTCACCAACAATGGCTGTTTGGAACACAACTAACATTCGATCCTGTTCACCAACAATGGCTGTTTGGAACACAACTAACATTCGATCCTGTTCACCAACAATGGCTGTTTGGAACACAACTAACATTCGATCCTGTTCACCAACAATGGCTGTTTGGAACACAACTAACATTCGATCCTGTTCACCAACAATGGCTGTTTGGAACACAACTAACATTCGATCCTGTTCACCAACAATGGCTGTTTGGAACACAACTAACATTCGATCCTGTTCAATAACAATGGCTGTTTGGAACACAACTTGCATTCGGTCCTGTTCACCAATAATGGCTGTTTTGGAACACAACTTGCATTCGGTCCTGTTCACCAATAATGGCTGTTTGGAACACAACTTGCATTCGGTCCTGTTCACCAATAATGGCTGTTTGGAACACAACTTGCATTCGGTCCTGTTCACCAATAATGGCTGTTTGGAACACAACTTGCATTCCGTCCTGTTCACCAATAATGGCTGTTTGGAACACAACTTGCATTCCGTCCTGTTCACCAATAATGGCTGTTTGGAACACAACTAACATTCCGTCCTGTTCACCAACAATGGCTGTTTGGAACACAACTAACATTCGATCCTGTTCACCAACAATGGCTGTTTGGAACACAACTAACATTCGATCCTGTTCACCAACAATGGCTGTTTGGAACACAACTAACATTCGATCCTGTTCACCAATAACGGCTGTTTGGAACACAACTAGCATTCGGTCCTGTTCACCAACAATGGCTGTTTGGAACACAACTTGCATTCCGTCCTGTTCACCAACAATGGCTGTTTGGAACACAACTAACATTCGATCCTGTTCACCAACAATGGCTGTTTGGAACACAACTTGCATTCGGTCCTGTTCACCAATAATGGCTGTTTGGAACACAACTAACATTCGATCCTGTTCACCAATAATGGCTGTTTGGAACACAACTTGCATTCGGTCCTGTTCACCAATAATGGCTGGTTGGAACACAACTTGCATTCGGTCCTGTTCACCAATAATGGCTGTTTGGAACACAACTTGCATTCGGTCCTGTTCACCAATAATGGCTGTTTGGAACACAACTTGCATTCCGTCCTGTTCACCAATAATGGCTGTTTGGAACACAACTTGCATTCCGTCCTGTTCACCAATAATGGCTGTTTGGAACACAACTTGCATTCCGTCCTGTTCACCAATAATGGCTGTTTGGAACACAACTAACATTCCGTCCTGTTCACCAACAATGGCTGTTTCGAACACAACTAACATTCCGTCCTGTTCACCAACAATGGCTGTTTGGAACACAACTAACATTCGATCCTGTTCACCAACAATGGCTGTTTGGAACACAACTAACATTCGATCCTGTTCACCAACAATGGCTGTTTGGAACACAACTAACATTCGATCCTGTTCACCAATAACGGCTGTTTGGAACACAACATGCATTCGGTCCTGTTCGCCAATAATGGCTGTTTGGAACACAACTTGCATTCCGTCCTGTTCACCAACAATGGCTGTTTGGAACACAACTAACATTCCGTCCTGTTCACCAACAATGGCTGTTTGGAACACAACTTGCATTCCGTCCTGTTCACCAACAATGGCTGTTTGGAACACAACTAACATTCGATCCTGTTCACCAATAATGGCTGTTTGGAACACAACTAACATTCGATCCTGTTCACCAATAATGGCTGTTTGGAACACAACTTGCATTCGGTCCTGTTCACCAATAATGGCTGGTTGGAACACAACTTGCATTCGGTCCTGTTCACCAACAATGGCTGTTTGGAACACAACTAGCATTCGGTCCTGTTCACCAACAATGGCTGTTTGGAACACAACTTGCATTCCGTCCTGTTCACCAACAATGGCTGTTTGGAACACAACTAACATTCGATCCTGTTCACCAACAATGGCTGTTTGGAACACAACTACCATTCGATCCTGTTCACCAACAATGGCTGTGTTGCTAATCCATGTATATTGTGTATATTAATTATTCATTGGCTTCCCAGTTATTTGTTCAGTTGCTGCTTACCATCTTTGGTGAATCCCCAGCATTGTGCGGGGCTCCAAGAAGCAACCTGCCATGTGGTTTGGCAGTTAGTCGTATGTGAGTCTGGCGATTTCGAGGCCGCTCCGGCCTCGAATTCGCCAGACTCAAATATATTTTTGTAAATATCTCAAAAATGGTTGGTCGTAGCCCAAAAAATACTACTTACAAAATTAAAGCTAACAAAAGTTCCTACAAAAAAGGTTTTATTCACTTTTTTTGTATCTCTAATAGTTTTTGAAATAATCGGGTGTCAATGTTGTACTGTTTCGCTGATCGCTACGTTGTCACTAGCGTATTTGTATGAAAAACCGTAGTGATAGCACAGCGATCAGCGAAACAGTACAACATTGACACCCGATTATCTCAAAAACTATTAGAGATAAAAAAAACAGTGAATCAAACCATTTCTGTAGGAAAATTTGTTAGCTTCAATTTTGTGTTTAGTAGTTTTGGGCTACCACCAACCGCTTTTGAGATATTCACGAAAAACCGAAAAAAGGTACCTATTTTTCAAGATGGCGGCTAGTGCTCACCTCTCATTCATCAGGACTTTTGATATAATCTTCAGTAGATACCTATAATAGTCAGACCGTTGTGGAAGAAACTTGGAGAGACCTTTGTCCACCAGTGGATTGATAATGGTTGACAATGATGATGATGATGATGAGATACCTATAAACAAGTGTTGCCAAGTTTCAAAAACTTTCATATTTATTTCTTATATTTGCCCATTTTCAACCTTCGTTGACTGGACTACAATTCGGTAACGCTTTTAAATTGTTGAAGCGTTCTATTATTCAGTTAGCTGTCTACCTTCCTTGAAAAAGCCATCTGGTTGATGTGCGATAGCTTGGAAACTTTGATTGTTATTCTACACCAAGAAATTCGTATCATTAGTTTAGTTATACTATTTTGAGTACGGTTGGTATACAGTTCGTATTTATTAAAAGTTTACTTATTTTATCATTTATTAATTTTTTGGAAATAAATCGCTGTGGCCTCACAAGGTGAAGTTTGGTCCACCTTAAGAGACCAAAGCGATTATTTAATTGAACAGGAAGAAAAATATTGGGTGGGCGCCACCCACCCAGTGAAGTTATTGCAGGGGTAAAATTCATCCCCCCTCCCGGTCGACGCCTATGGACGACACCAACACGTTGTTTGATAGGTGTTTCTAATAAATTTGCACTTTAGTGTATAACAGAACAACAAAAGAGATACATTGTTTCTTAATTTTTTCCCCTTTAATAGAATGTTGACCAACGGATTCCTGAAACTCATCGACGGCGTCTTCCATGCGAACATTTTACGAAAATGCTGACCAGTTTAGGATTTGAAGTTCTTCTGTGTTGCGAAGATAAAAGGCTCTTCACTTTTAAAAGTGAGACTGAAGTTAAAGGCAAGTACAAAAAGCTTTTTAAATATTTTGCACCAGAACAACTTTCAAAAAAATTCTTATTATGGCAAAGGGAAGCATTCACAGATATAGGGTGTCCATAAAGTCTTTCCCACATTACAAAAATTAATATAAAATAATCTATGTAAGTTAAAATAAAATGGTTGTCAACATAATATAGCAGCACTCATAAAGTTTTTTTTTCTGTTCTTTAGGTGAGCGCTACTGCTGAATAAGAGGAGCGTTTCATCGATAATGGCTTCCATGTAAGAACAAGCGGCGTGCGTGTTGCGGTTCTTTTTTTTTTTTTATTGGAGGTTTAACGACCACCGTGAGCAACTCAATGGGCTATAAGCAGTCGCCCGTCCCTAATTTAGGGTCACTGGTTCCAGGGAAGGGAGAGAACCAGTGCCGTAAGACAAACACAACATCCATGCCTGACCGAGATTCGAACCCGGACCCCTTATGGACGAATAATCAGAGGCCAGCGCCTTTGTGTTGCGGTTCAATGAGACCAAATCGGCGGTTACTGTCCACCGTCATTTCAGAAAAGAGTACAGACGATCGCCACCAGAACAAAAAGCATAAAAGCTTGGTATAAAAAGTTTAAAGCAAAGGGTAGTGTCGGCGATCTCCCCCAAGCGGCCGACCCCTGGTTACGCAAGAGACATCAAATAGAAGTAATCGCTCATTCCACGTTTATAAGTGAGTCACAGAAAAATTCTCATCGGCCGCCACCGGGAATCAAACCCAGGGTCTTCCAGTTACGCGCCGGACATGCTGCCACTGCACCACAGCGGCCTCGAATTCCTTCAGACTCACATACTACTAACTGCCAAGCCAATTTTTTTTTTTTTTTTTTTTGATTGGAGGTTTAACGACCACCGTGAGCAACTCAATGGGCTATAAGCAGTCGCCCGTCCCTAATTTAGGGTCACTGGTTCCAGGGAAGGGAGAGAGCCAGTGCCGTAAGACAAGCACAACATCCATGCCTGACCGAGATTCGAACCCGGACCCCTTATGGACGAATGATCAGAGGCCAGCGCCTTTGTGTTGCTGTTCAATGAGACCAAATCGGCGGTTACTGTCCAGCGTCATTTCAGAAAAGAGTACAGACGATCGCCACTAGAACAAAAAAGCATAAAAGCTTGGTATAAAGGTTTAAAGCAAAGGGTAGTGTCGGCGATCTCCCCCAAGCGGCCGACCACTGGTTACGCAAGAGACATCAAATAGAAGTAATCGCTCATTCCACGTTTATAAGTGAGTCACAGAAAAATTCTCATCGGCCGCCACCGGGAATCGAACCCAGGGTCTTCCAGTTGCGCGCCGGACATGCTGCCACTGCACCACAGCGGCCTCGAATTCCTTCAGACTCACATACTACTAACTGCCAAGCCAATTTTTTTTTTTTTTTTTTTTTTTTTTTTGATTGGAGGTTTAACGACCACCGTGAGCAACTCAATGGGCTATAAGCAGTCGCCCGTCCCTAATTTAGGGTCACTGGTTCCAGGGAAGGGAGAGAACCAGTGCCGTAAGACAAACACAACATCCACGCCTGACCGAGATTCGAACCCGGACCCCTTATGGACGAATGATCAGAGGCCAGCGCCTTTGTGTTGCTGTTCAATGAGACCAAATCGGCGGTTACTGTCCAGCGTCATTTCAGAAAAGAGTACAGACGATCGCCACTAGAACAAAAAAGCATAAAAGCTTGGTATAAAGGTTTAAAGCAAAGGGTAGTGTCGGCGATCTCCCCCAAGCGGCCGACCACTGGTTACGCAAGAGACATCAAATAGAAGTAATCGCTCATTCCACGTTTATAAGTGAGTCACAGAAAAATTCTCATCGGCCGCCACCGGGAATCGAACCCAGGGTCTTCCAGTTACGCGCCGGACATGCTGCCACTGCACCACAGCGGCCTCGAATTCCTTCAGACTCACATACTACTAACTGCCAAGCCAATTTTTTTTTTTTTTTTGATTGGAGGTTTAACGATCACCGTGAGCAACTCAATGGGCTATAAGCAGTCGCCCGTCCCTAATTTACGGTCACTGGTTCCAGGGAAGGGAGAGAACCAGTGCCGTAAGACAAACGCAACATCCATGCCTGACCGAGATTCGAACCTGGACCCCTTATGGACGAATGATCAGAGGCCAGCGCCTTTGTGTTGCGGTTCAATGAGACCAAATCGGCGGTTACTGTCCAGCGTCATTTCAGAAAAGAGTACAGACGATCGCCACCAGAACAAAAAAGCATAAAAGCTTGGTATAAAAAGTTTAAAGCAAAGGGTAGTGTCGACGATCTCCCCCAAGCGGCCGACCACTGGTTACGCAAGAGACATCAAATAGAAGTAATCGCTCATTCCACGTTTATAAGTGAGTCACAGAAAAATTCTCATCGGCCGCCACCGGGAATCGAACCCAGGGTCTTCCAGTTACGCGCCGGACATGCTGCCACTGCACCACAGCGGCCTCGAATTCCTTCAGACTCACATACTACTAACTGCCAAGCCAATTTTTTTTTTTTTTTTTTTTGATTGGAGGTTTAACGATCACCGTGAGCAACTCAATGGGCTATAAGCAGTCGCCCGTCCCTAATTTAGGGTCACTGGTTCCAGGGAAGGGAGAGAACCAGTGCCGTAAGACAAACACAACATCCATGCCTGACCGAGATTCGAACCCGGACCCCTTATGGACGAATGATCAGTGGCCAGCGCCTTTGTGTTGCGGTTCAATGAGACCAAATCGGCGGTTACTGTCCCGCGTCATTTCAGAAAAGAGTACAGACGATCGCCACCAGAACAAAAAAGCATAAAAGCTTGGTATAAAAAGTTTAAAGCAAAGGGTAGTGTCGACGATCTCCCCCAAGCGGCCGACCACTGGTTACGCAAGAAACATCAAATAGAAGTAATCGCTCATTCCACGTTTATAAGTGAGTCACAGAAAAATTCTCATCGGCCGCCACCGGGAATCGAACCCAGGGTCTTAAAGTTACGCGCCGGACATGCTGCCACTGCACCACAGCGGCCTCGAATTCCTTCAGACTCACACACTACTAACTGCCAAGCCAATTTTTTTTTTTTTTTTTTGATTGGAGGTTTAACGACCACCGTGAGCAACTCAATGGGCTATAAGCAGTCGCTCGTCCCTAATTTAGGGTCACTGGTTCCAGGGAATGGAGAGAACCAGTGCTGTAAGACAAACACAACATCCATGCCTTACCGGGATTCGAACCCGGACCCCTTACGGACGAATGATCAGAGGCCATCGCTTAGACCACTGCGCCACCGGGGCGGCCAAGGCCAAGGCAATTGGCAGGTTGCTTCTTGGAGCCCCGCGGAATGGCGGGGATTCACCAAAATGGACTGCATTTGCATGTGATTCTGGAGGAATTCGAGGCCGCTGTGCTGCAGTGGTAGCATGTCCGGCGCGTAACTGGAAGACCCTGGGTTCGATTCCCGGTGGCGGCCGATGATAGCTTTTCCGTGACTCACTTATAAACGTGGAATGAGCGAGGACTTCCATTTGATATTCCTAATCCACATCAATTGTCTGTACTAATTACACAAGAGACAGCTGCAGCTGTTCAGGAGATTTTTCTGCAGAGCCCCAGGAAATCCATTCGTCGTGCTTCATCCCACGGTTCACAAAATTTAACACACACGTCTTCATGTGTATGCTTATAAGGTACAGATCCTTCAAGCTCTTTTGCCTCATGACCGGCCTCGCCGTACTGCATTTGCAACGGAGATGCTCCAGGGCATGGCTCGGGATAGTGATTATCTGCACCGTGTCTGTTTCTCAAATGAAGCCACATCCCACGTCTCTGGTACAGTAAATAGGCACAATGTGCGAATCTGGTGATCAGAAAATCCTCATTATGTCATCGAACAACAGAGGGCTAGCCCGAAAGTGAACGAAAGGTGCGGCCTGATGTATGACAGAATCATCAGACCCTTCTTCTTGACAGAGCCCACGGTAACATGTAACGTGTACCTGGACATGATGGAACCTTTTGTAGTAGCTCAGTTGCATGCAGTCCAACCTTCGGTTATTTTCTAACAAGACGGTGCCTCATCACATTGGTCAATAATGGTTAGTGAGTTCCTCATTTCCGGACAGATTGATTGGCTGCAATGGTTCCATGACATGGTGACCTCGATCGCCCGACCAAACCGCTCTAGACGTTTACCTGTCGGGTTATGTGAAAGATGAAGTTTACTCCAGCAGTGTTCCGGATGTTGAGACGTTGAAGAGGAGAATAACGGACGTCATTGGTTCTGTCTCTGCTGAGATGCTAAACAAAACATGGCGTAAAACCCGGATATCGCTTAGATGTCCTCCGGGCCACAAATGGCGCCCATGTGGAGGTGTACTGACACTGGAAAAAAACTTCACTTGTGGACAATCATTGTCCTGCAACCCCTTTCTTGTACTTGTAATGTATTTTTTATATTAATTTTTGTAATGTGGGAAATACTTCATGGACACCCTGTATATGTATGAATTACATCTGATACAACCATTGGCGCACCCACGGAGGGGACTTTGGGAGCTTAAGCCCCCTCCAAGGAGATTAAGAGCGACGTACGTCACAAATTCAACCTTCAAAAATATTATTTTACGTCTTCAAAACATTATATAGTGTCTTCTTCCCAAAGCCACAAAGAGATTAAGAGAGACGTACGTCACAAATTAAACATTCAAAAATATTATTTTACGTCTTCAAAACATTACATAGTGTCTTCTTCTTATGAAATGTTTTCAGGTTTTGCGGTATGATACATGTTTTCACTAAATTTCATAACATTTCATCATGCATATTTTGAGATATCGCAATTTTTCTGGTTTTTCCTTAACGTATGGAAACCAATGCATTATTTGGTAATTTTCCTTCATAAAATACATTCTCAATTTGCTCCTTTCAAAAAAAAATCCGATTTATAATATCATCTATTGTTTTTTATTTTTCCATTAAAAACCTCCTATATACAAATGCATCGCGAACTAATTCCTTTGCTCGTGGATAGTGGATGTGAGCCAGCTGTTTGTGAACTATAGAGGAAGCGATACACTCAAACTAGGAAAATACGTAAAACCACTTGTAATCGGAAGACCACATAAGAAATTCTTTTAATATTGGAACCAAGGAGGTTAGAAAAAGATATCTTGAAATGCCATCGTCAAAGAAGCAATACCAGTTTGCGTGAAGCTTATAACCACAAACGGCGACCATTTAGTTGTGGGACAGCTGGTGGTTTCCAAGGCTACTTTCAAAGTGGTTAGAATAATACTTGCCTTGAGTCTCTTAGCAATGAAGCCACAAAGTGTGTTAATTTGAGGTTGTTTACATGATACTCATGTAGTTTCAACTGTGTGTATTTTGGAATTGAGTTTAGAAATCGTGTTAATATTAAACCGGAATGAATTATACTTCACACAGAAGTGACGTCTTCAATTCTAACGTCGTGTTTTGTTTTGAATTCTCACTCACGTTCATGTATTTCGATTTAAAATCAAAATGGAAGGGAACCTCAAAATACACTGTCAAATCACAGTATTGTGACCACCAGCTAATATCCAGAGTAAGCGCCGTGTGCAGCGCGGACAGCAGCTAGACGGGCTGGGAGTGACTCAATAAGGTGCTGGAAGGTGTTCATAAGTATGTAGAGACATGCTGTTTTCTTTCTTTCTTTGATTGGAGGCTATAAGCAGTCGCCCGTCCCTAATTTAGGGGCACTGGTTCCAGCGAAGGGAGAGAGCCAGTGCCGTAAGACAAAGACAAAATCCATGCCTCACCGGGATTCGAACTCGGACCCCGTTCGGACGAATGATCAGAGGCCATCGCCTAGACCACTGCGCCACCGGGGCGGCAGAGACATGCTGATTGCAGTGCACCTGACAGCTCCTGGAGGGTGTGTGCAGGAGGATCCACAGAGTGAACAACACGATCGAGGTGGTTCCACAGATGTTCAATTCGGTTTAAGTCTGGGTAATTAGAAAGACCAGATAAGTTCTTTCATCGTGCTCTTTCAACCACTCTCGGACATTTCTAGCTGTGTGACACGTCGCATTGTCGTGCTGGAAGATCTCATCCGCCCCAGGGAAGACAATCAGCATGTATGGATGTACGTGGTCTGCAAGAAGGGATTCAAAACTAATTTGGTTCACAATGGCTTCCATAGGTTCATAACTATGGAAGCCCAGGGAATCTCACGAAAATATTCCCCAGACCATAACACTGCCCCCACCAGCTTGTGTTCTTCCAGCAATTGTTGAAGAGTGTTTGTTCTCTGATGTTTTTCGCCTTATACGCCAACGTCCATTTGTTCGATGAAGCAGAAAACGTGACTCGTCGGAGAATAATATCCTTTGCTAATCAGAGGAGGTCCAATTCCGATACTGCCGTGCAAATGTAAGCCTTTTCCGCCCATGCATCTTCGTTAGCATAGGTGCAGTGGCCATCCGTCTGAATCGGAGCCCCATACGCAGCAGGGATTGCTGAACTGTCGTTTTAGACACACTTCCTTTAGACCCCTGGTTCATTCGGCCAGTGAGTTGCTCCACCCTAGCGTGGTGATCTGCACTCACGCATCTTCGAAGCCGACGTTCACCTCTCACATCAATGGCACGCGGTGCTCCGAAGTTTCCACGTCGCTTATTCGCAATAGTGCTATTCCCCCAATCACGGTACGCTTTGACCACAGGAGCACGCGAACAGTTCACAAACTACGCTGTTTCAGAAATACTGCCACCCGTGGCCCGAAAGCCGATAATCATCCCATTTTGCAAATCTGATAAATCGCTCCTTTTATTCATGACAGCAACGAGTGATATGTTTCT
This sequence comes from Macrothele yani, assembly GCA_039090855.1. Classification (NCBI taxonomy): domain Eukaryota; kingdom Metazoa; phylum Arthropoda; class Arachnida; order Araneae; family Macrothelidae; genus Macrothele; species Macrothele yani. Next base: position 178,268,709 of record CM077034.1, on the reverse strand, counting down.
AGAATGCCTACAGCACACCTTTTATACACTCGAAGCCATCTCACGACACTTTCATTGGCTACGCGCTGTTGATTTCAAAAGTAGTAGGGGATCACAATAATGTGACTCGGCAGCCCCGGTGGCGCAGTGGTCTAAGCGATGGCCTCTGATCATTCGTCCGTAAGGGATCCTGGTTCGAATCCCGGTGAGGCATGGATGTTGTGTTTGTCTTACGGCACTGGTTCTCTCCCTTCCCTGGAACCAGTGACTCTAAATTAGTGACGGGCGACTGCTCACGGTGGTCGTTAAACCTTCAATCAAAAAAAATCAACAACAAAAAATGTGACGGCTGTGTAATTAAGAATTTTATAAATCCAACATTTTCTCAAACATCGGCAGCAAGTTTACGATGAAAAATTAGACACGTTTACGACGAAAGAATGCCAACACAAAATGCATTGCAACAGAGTTGAACACCATCAGCTTTATCACACTTTAATGCCGTTGCTCCCGGTTTTACGCATCACATAAATTTGTACCGCTCCATTAACAAGGGCATCCCCAGATATCTTACTTAACCTCCGTGACTGTAGCAAAGCATTTCGTGTTGGCCGCATCGCATTCTTTCGTCGCAAATGTTCCTAATTTTGCATCGTAACCTGCTGCCGATGTGTGAGAAAATGATAGATTTATAAAATTTTGAAGATTTTGAGGCACTTTCGTATTTCTATTTTAAATTGAAATACGTGAAACGTTATTGCAAGTTCACAGCAAAACATAACGTTAAAACTGAAAATTTCACTCGTCTATGAAGTATAATAATTCTTCGGTTTGATATTAATACGATTTCTGGAACTTAAAACCCGCAATTCAAAAATACACACTGCTAAAACATGTAAACAACGTCAAATTCCCACACTTTGTGAATTCACGGTTAAGAGACATTCGGGGCATCTCTAGAAGCTTTATTCTAACCTCCTTGGAGGGAAAAAAGAAGTATCTCAGCAAAATTCCGCAGATTTACTTAAGGCTGTACGAGACCCACCATCTTGTATTGCTGCCTTCTCTTATTAACCAGCGTATATCACAAATTGCTCGGCAAATATTGCACATTTTGGAACACCGTTTGTGGTTAACGCAAGATATCTGATAAATAAAGAGTTCCCTGGTTTCAGATTTTCATTTTGCGCATTTTAAGTATTTTTTTATTAATTGATAAAACTATGAAAGACGCCTTGGTTCGACTTTCGCTGCAGATAAAAAATGAATGGAAAGGTCAATAAAAATTCTGAAACCAGGGAACTCTTTATTTATCATATATCTTGCGTTAACCACAAACGGTGTTCCAAAATGTGCAAAATTTCCCAAGCAATTTGTGAAATACGCTTGCCCGTTGGTTAATAAGAGAAGGCAGCAATATAAGATGGTGGGTCTCGTACAGCCTTAAGTAAAACTTAGAATAAAATGGGTTAGATGCTCTGTTAGAATTTATAAATGCCCTTATGGTTTCCGAATAATAAGCACACCTGACAAACAATTAGTCAGAACTTATCTAATAATAGGTGACGGTGCCTCTTGTCTTGATAACAAGATGAATCCGAAGTGGGCCGCCCCGGTGGCGCAGTGGTCTAAGGCGCTGGCCTTTGATCATTCGTCGGTAAGGGGCCCGGGTTCGAATCCCGGTCAGGCATGGATGTTGTGTTTGTCTTACGGCACTGGCTCTCTCCCTTCCCTGGAACCAGTGACCCTAAATTAGGGACGGGCGACTGCTTATAGCCCATTGAGTTGCTCACGGTGGTCGTTAAACCTCCAATAAAAAAAAAAAAAAAAAAAAAAAAAAGAATCCGAAGTGGTAGAGACTCCGCGAGGTTGTGGATGTATTGAACATCGATTTGCAGCCACTTGTGTGTCAATTGGTCCCGCAGTTCCCCCAGAGTGCGTGGGTGTTTATAGTGGGGTTTCACCTTCTGTTCCAAATGATCCCACAGATTTGCAATAGGATTTAAATCTGGGGATTTGGCGGGCCAATCGATGTAAGACAGTGTTGCTGATTGTTCGTCGTGCCACTCAGACATAGTTTTAGCCATGTGCACACGGCATTTGTCGTATTGGAAGACCGGAGTGACAATGTGATGCTGTTCCTGTAGATATAGGTCAAAGGGCAACACTTCGTCCTTCAGAATGCGGAGGTATGCATGATGGGTCCAATTTATTGTCACTGCAACGATATAGCCCATTTCGTGGTACGAAAAACATCACAGAACCCCTTCCATCTTGAACAACACCTTCGACACAATCGAGATTAAAGGCTTCACTGGGCCTGCGATGCACTCGTTGCCTTCCATCGTTGCAGTACAAACAAAAAACGAGACTCATCAGACCGAATTACTCGTTTCCAATCCTCCGCAGTAAAGTTTTGGTGCCTCTGAGTCCATTGATAAAGTGCGACTTTGTGACTTGCTGTTAAAAGAGGTCTCTCCATGGTACTCTGCTCCAGATGCCTTTCGCATGCAGTTCTCGTTGCAATGTCCTTTCGCGAATTGGTTGGAGTGGACTTTCATTGACTGTTTGGAGCAACTGCTGTCTGGTTTGAAACCGATTTGAAGTTACCAGGCGTGAAACACTGCGGAGGTCCCTCTTTGTGAGAATCGTTTTCCGGTCACAGTTACGTTGCCGGTTTTCAGTTGACTGCGAACTACACCACTGTTTGTAGACCCGATGGAGAGTACGCTTCGACACACCAACAAATTGGGTATTCATTTGTGTCTGTGGGCACGGCTAAACCCAATGGCCCCCTTTTGCCACTCAGTAACGTCTGTCTTATGACCAATATTGCCCTTTTTGCCACTCAGTAAAGTCTGTCTTATGACCAATATTGCCCTTTTTGCCACTCAGTAAAGTCTGTCTTATGGCCAATATTGCCCTTTTTGCCACTCAGTAACGTCTGTCTTATGACCAATATTGCCCTTTTTGCCACTCAGTAAAGTCTGTCTTATGGCCAATATTGCCCTTTTTGCCACTCAGTAACGTCTGTCTTATGACCAATATTGCCCTTTTTGCCACTCAGAAACGTCTGTCTTATGACCAATATTGCCCTTTTTGCCACTCAGTAACGTCTGTCTTATGACCAATATCGCCCTTTTGTCACTCAGTAACTTCTGTCTTATGACCAATATTGCCCTTTTTGCCACTCAGTAAAGTCTGTCTTATGACCAATATTGCCCTTTTTGCCACTCAGTAACGTCTGTCTTATGACCAATATTGCCCTTTTTGCCACTCAGTAACGTCTGTCTTATGACCAATATTGCCTTTTTTGCCACTCAGTAACGTCTGTCTTATGACCAATATCGCCCTTTTGTCACTCAGTAACTTCTGTCTTATGACCAATATTGCCCTTTTTGCCACTCAGTAAAGTCTGTCTTATGACCAATATTGCCCTTTTTGCCACTCAGTAAAGTCTGTCTTATGGCCAATATTGCCCTTTTTGCCACTCAGTAACGTCTGTCTTATGACCAATATTGCCCTTTTTGCCACTCAGTAAAGTCTGTCTTATGGCCAATATTGCCCTTTTTGCCACTCAGTAACGTCTGTCTTATGACCAATATTGCCCTTTTTGCCACTCAGAAACGTCTGTCTTATGACCAATATTGCCCTTTTTGCCACTCAGTAACGTCTGTCTTATGACCAATATTGCCTTTTCTGCCACTCAGTAACGTCTGTCTTATGACCAATATCGCCCTTTTGTCACTCAGTAACTTCTGTCTTATGACCAATATTGCCCTTTTTGCCACTCAGTAACGTCTGTCTTATGACCAATATTGCCTTTTTTGCCACTCAGTAACGTCTGTCTTATGACCAATATCGCCCTTTTGTCACTCAGTAACTTCTGTCTTATGACCAATATTGCCCTTTTTGCCACTCAGTAAAGTCTGTCTTATGACCAATATTGCCCTTTTTGCCACTCAGTAACGTCTGTCTTATGACCAATATTGCCCTTTTTGCCACTCAGTAACGTCTGTCTTATGACCAATATTGCCTTTTTTGCCACTCAGTAACGTCTGTCTTATGACAAATATCGCCCTTTTGTCACTCAGTAACTTCTGTCTTATGACCAATATTGCCCTTTTTGCCACTCAGTAACGTCTGTCTTATGACCAATATTGCCTTTTTTGCCACTCAGTAACGTCTGTCTTATGTCCAATATCGCCCTTTTGTCACTCAGTAACTTCTGTCTTATGACCAATATTGCCCTTTTTGCCACCCAGTAAAGTCTGTCTTATGACCAATATTGCCCTTTTTGCCACTCAGTAACGTCTGTCTTATGACCAATATTGCCCTTTTTCCCACTCAGTAACGTCTGTCTTATGACCAATATTGCCCTTTTTGCCACTCAGTAAAGTCTGTCTTATGATCAATATTGCCCTTTTTGCCACTCAGTAACGTCTGTCTTATGACCAATATCGCCCTTTTGTCACTCAGTAACTTCTGTCTTATGACCAATATTGCCCTTTTTGCCACTCAGTAAAGTCTGTCTTATGACCAATATTGCCCTTTTTGCCACTCAGTAACGTCTGTCTTATGACCAATATTGCCCTTTTTCCCACTCAGTAACGTCTGTCTTATGACCAATATTGCCCTTTTTGCCACTCAGTAAAGTCTGTCTTATGATCAATATTGCCCTTTTTGCCACTCAGTAACGTCTGTCTTATGACCAATATTGCCCTTTTTGTCACTCAGTAACTTCTGTCTTATGGCCAATATTGCAGACTAAATTCAACACACACACACATTGCTCTTCACAACTGCACGAGACAGAAATGTTCCTGTAATAGATCAGATGTTGAGGAATTTAGGAAGGGAGAGTCTGACCCCAGGTCTTAAACAACCCTTAGAAATAGGAAGCTAGGAGATTTGGGCTACAGTGCCCGATAGGAAAGTCACACGGAAGCGAGGTAGAAAAGGGGAGGAAGACACCCTTGTTTATTACCGGGGATCCAGCACCCTGGAACCGACGGCTTAACGTGCCCATCGAACGCACGGCGGATATTTAGTGGATCGAGCGTTCGTACCTGTCTGGGATAGAACCTAAGGTCCTTTCCGTGGCAGTCACGAACGTTGCCCACTAAGCCACCCGCGGGAGAAATGTTCCTGTAGACCACGTCAGTGCTATTTATCTCCCACCAAATACTACCACGGCGCCCTCTGTGCAACCGATAACTCCCTACTGTAACCAACAATTAGGGTGACTAATTGTTTGTCCGGTATGCTTAATTCGGTGTTATGACATGCAGATATAACAACGTGGGGATTAGAACAGTAATGTCACAAAATGGCCACCGGAAGTATAGATTGTGAATGATTTTCACAACTGAGTTTGGTGCACACTAAACAAAGCAATGCAAATGTCAAAACTTGATTGCTTTCTTTAAAATACGGCTCAAGAAAGAATAATAGTTTCCCTTGTTAATTCACGTATTCCAAATATTTCTGTGTGATTTTTGGACTATCGGAAATTTAATAATCAATCGTTCTGTACATGTTCGTTTACTTTTATTAGATTACTTGAAGGCACGGTCTGCTCTGACGTCGTATATTCCGCAGGAACTAATGGAGGAATTTATGGATGACCATTTGAAATCTCTTCGGTCAGCAAGCAGTTGCCTGAGTTCGCTAACTCTAAACCCTACTGTAATAACACTTCACGTAAGGAAGACATCTGACATTTGACTTGCATTTCATGGAGCTGCATAAAATTCAACATTTCCGAAGACGAAGCTCCTTGACAATTGTGCGAGAAGATATGTAAGGGTTCTGAATTTTATAGTGAGGCAATATTTACTTCTCCTGGTTACAGATTTATCAAGGAAATAAATGAACTAGTGTGGATTATAAGACGAAACATCTATCGGCAACAGCTAATACGTTTGGTGTACAAATAAGTTTTAAAGCGTTTTAAGACAACGCAACATGTAATTTGAGAGAAAACAACAATACCTTTACGAAGCAAAATATGCGCCGTCACTATCTATCACCTTCCGCCATCGGTCGGGCAGCTGACGGATTCCAGCCATGAAGAATACTTCGTCGTGTGACGCGATGAAGTCGTCAACCCATTTTTGCACATGTCCGGAACCGTACAGCAGACGAACCGTGTTGCATCAATCGGAACAAATGGTAGTTTGAAGGGGCTATGTCGGGATTATAAGCAGGGTACTCCAAAACTTCCCAGCCAAGCGTCAATAACGTTTCCTTGACCGATTTCGCGACATGCGGCCTAGCGTTGTCATGCAGTAATTTCACGGGACGCAATCCTTTGTCTGTGAATGGACGTTGTCGACAGATTTCCTGGTTCAATCGCAGCAATTGTTGCTCGTAGCAATCACCATTAACAGTTTGATCCTGTTCCAATAGTTCATAATAGAGCATACCTTTCTTATCCCACCATATGCACAGCAGAACTTTCTTGGAATGAAGATTGCGTTTCGAAGTCGAAGTCGCTCCTTCATTGGGATCTACTCAGTGTTTTTTGCATTTGGGATTATCGTACCATATCCACTTTAACGATTTTTTACAGGACAGGAAAGACTTTCAGTGTTGTTTATTCAACAGATTCAAACACTTCATTAAACACTCATCCTTGTTTCTCTGGCTCAGGTCATGTGCCACTCATTTTCCTTCCTTCTGAATCTTTCCCATTGCGCGTGAACGATTGGAAATGTTTGTTGAGTTATCCCCAATTGTTTAGCTAGTTCTTATTGCGTTTGAGACGAATCTTCATTCAGCAATGCTTGCAGTTCCTCATGTGCAACCTTCCGCTACGTTCTCGATCGCTAACATCAAAATCACCTGCTTTAAACCGTGCAAACCAAAACTCACGTGCTTTTCGATACAATATTCTACCCCAAAACAGAACAGATCGATAGACATCCTTTTGCTGCACGTTTTCCTTGATGAAATTCGTAACGAATGCAGTGTCGAATAAATGAAGTATCGCTTGCCGTCTTTCACCTACCGATGTGCAAGTGCGTTTGACTGTTGGGCAAACTTCTGTGTCACATTTTATACTCTGGACTAGTTACGATCACATGAAAACAACGCGGGGGAATGTCAGATATGTAAATTAACGGTATAAGTAACACAAGAAACGCTTTAAAACTTATCTGTACACTTAATGTGCTCAAATTTAACTGCGCAATTGAAAAACAATCTTGAAAAAGTGATGCGCAATTTTATTTCGTTTAACAAACCACACGATCAGGTGTGATGGCTTGTTACAATCCCAATGAACTTTCTTTACCTCGCATTGCATCACGGGAAGGAAATTTGGTGGTTGACCAACAGTAGTTTGTTTAGATCAATTTTACCGTTGCTTAGCAACCAATTACGTTCCATGGGTTAAGGAAAATCGACATTTTTCTTCTATTTATTTACTACATGCGCAACGTATGCTCATCGTATAGTTGTGCAAATAAATTCCGTCACTTAAAATATACACAGAGGAAGGGATATCTTTCCATATGTCATGTTTGAAAAGTCTGAAACTGTTCTGCGTAAATTGAAATGTGATGTTTTCAATATTATTGGGCTCTCCCCAATATGTCTTGAAACTCCGCAGTAAAAACAATGAAGTGATGCTTTGATATTTAACTTCCAAAGCAGGAGAAGAATTCGGAAGAAAGAACAAGAAGGATGACACAATAATTACGCATTTTAAATCCTTTCCAGTGCTAATAAAATGTTTCAAAGTTATTCATATTCAGTGCAGCCAGTTAGGTAAAAATAATCAACCAGGTTTCTAAAATCGAAAGGATTTAACTGCATATATGGGATACAGGGTGATTCAGCTAAGCGTGGACAAACTTCTGGGAGGGGTGGGTTGCACAAATACAAATCGGAATCACATAGCAATACAGGGTAGGAAGCGCAACCTTCATGCGGTAGATGGCGTTGTTCGGCAGCGATACTACTCATACGTCCTTTCAGGATACAGTCATGTACAAGGGAAGGTTGCTCCAAATCACATAACGCGCATGTATGGGCGGTGGAGAACCCCATGTTGTACGACTACGTGCAGCACAAACCCGTTCTGTTGTTAATGTTTGAGTCGGCGTTGTCGGGGACCACTTAATTGGCCCATACTTCATGCCTCCTCGTCTGGACGGAAAGAGTTACCGGATATTTCTGCAGGACGTCTTGCCAAAGCTATTGAACGAACAACAGGTCCCTCAGACGCTGCGCAGTGCAATGTGGTTCCAGCACGAAGGGGCCCCCGCCCATTTCAACAATGACGGTCGTCATCACTTACACATGAAGCTCGGACATCAGTGGATCGCGGGGGGTGGTCCCGTTCATTTGCCTGCAGGATCGTCGGACTTAACTAGCTTTGATAGCCGACCACCAACAATTAGTCCTTTTTGAAGTCCGTTAGGTCGCTCATTTTGTCGTCACCCTGAAAGAAATGTTGCAACAAGACACTTTCAATGCAATTAAACAGGACCTTGAGGTTCTAAACAAAGCTATTACAGCCAAAAGTGGTGGATACCTTTGCGTATTGCGCCGTACGTAGCTGCATTATAAGTCACGTCTCTGAGCGTGGTGTTCATACTATTGTGTCCAACCTCTAAATGTAATGTTTATTATTTTGTAAAAGTTCCGTATCGGCTATTTTCCAGCATGCTTTGTGTTGCAAATGAAATATAGCCGTATTTATTTCAATTTGTCAGTGTGAAAGTCTCGTCACTGTGCTATGATGTAACACGATCTTGTCGCGCTATAGAGATACATGACACTTCTAACCAGAAATAGCCGCCCCGGTGGCGCAGTGGTCTAAGGCGTTGGCCTCTGATCATTCGTCCGTAAGGGGTCCGGGTTCGAATCCCGGTGAGGCATGGATGTTGTGTTTGTCTTACGGCACTGGCTCTCTCCTTCCCTGGAACCAGTGACCCTAAATTAGGGACGGGCGACTGCTTATAGCCCATTGAGTTGCTCACGGTGGTCGTTAAACCTCCAAACAAAAAAAAAAAAAAAAAAAAAGAAAAAAACCAGAAATAGGAAAAGCGACTTAACCCACCCTCGGCTGAAAGTGTTGTTGTCAAAATTAACAAATGGTGCACAATTTCTCCTAGCAGAAGGCGTATATGCCGGCCAGGTGGCGAGTGGTCTAAGCGCTTGTTTGCGATCATTTGTCTACATGGGTTCGAGTTCGATTCACGGTGGGGCATGGATCACAGTTGGGCAAAATCGTAATTGAATTAATCGGTAATGCATTACAGCGTAATGGTAATGGGAACAAGAACTTAGCTTTACCATTACATGGCAATGGTGAACTGGTTATTAGAACTGTAACATGGTAATTGTAATGACATGTAACAGTTATCCATTATAATCGTAATGGTTAATAGCTAACTATATGTTGGTAATTAACCAATAACTTATGGGTAACAATACAACGTGAATAAACCAGCACACCCTTACCCGTTGTGTAGTTTATTTGACAATTATTCCACCCTCGGACCTCAAATGCGTGTATGTATAGGTATTGGAGATTGTACGTGTATATGACATGAGTAGTTGCCCCGTCTTCGCCGCAAGTAAAGTGATTTGAACGGAATAATACAACTGAAGAAAGTACGAATGGGATGTCTATTTCGGTTAGAGAATAGTACAAAAATGAAAGAAACATCAATGCCGTTGCATGCGATCTTAGTCTTCAACAAAGAACAATTCACTGAAGCACACAAAAAAATGGTCTGGAAATAACAAATTGTGCCACTATGGCTACAAGCACATATTAGCACTACACTCACAGTTCAGCAACTCCGGGTGCGTTGCTGAATATTACAGAAATTTGCGAACTCTTGACATTTCTGCCGTACTTCTCAAATGTCGCTGTCTATTACTTGTCCGATACGAAACACTTGGGACTAGCGAGCGACTTTCTCCTTTATATATACTTCACGACCGGACCTAAACCTTCTGGCATATTCTTGATTTTCATAAAGCTGTCCACTGCGCGATCATTCTGGGACATTCTACAATTGTCTAATCCATTCTTGCCGCTTCTAGAACATTATGTACGACACTTCGGTCTCTGTCTGTTATGTTACATGGTCCACTTTTGTAGACATAGCTTTTGGCACACTTACATTTCTATAAACTATTAGTATGTAATTATTATTTGCAAATTGTGTAATTTCAGTACGAAATAATGCCATTGGGTTTGAATGGCATTATTAAATAATTGAATTATATCCTCTTCATTGTAATGCATTACAGAGAAGTTCCATTACCTTTTTTTTTTATTGAAGGTTTAACGACCACCGTGAGCAACTCAATGGGCTATAAGCAGTCGGCCGTCCCTAATTTAGGATCACTGGTTCCAAGGAAGGGGGAGAGCCAGGGCCGTAAGACAAACAGAACATCCATGCCTCACCGGGAACCGAACCCGGACCCCTTTTGGACGAATAAGCAGAAGCCATTGCTCAGACCAGTGTTCCACAACATTTTTCTACTCGCGGTACACCATAAATTATCCATGACTCAACACGGCACACCATAAATTATCCATGACTCAACACGGCACACCATAAATTATCCATGACTTAACACGGCACACCATAAATTATCCATAACTCTACACGGCACACCAAAAATTATCCATGACTCAACACGGCACACCATAAATTATCCATGACTCAACACGGCACACCATAAATTATCCATAACTCTACACGGCACACCAAAAATTATCCATGACTCAACACGGCACACCAAAAATTATCCATGACTCAACACGGCACACCATAAATTATCCATGACTCAACACGGCACACCATAAATTATCCATGACTCAACATGGCACACGATAAATTATCCATGACTCAACACGGCACACGATAAATTATCCATGACTCAACACGGCACACCAAAAATTATCCATGACTCAACACGGCACACGATAAATTATCCATGACTCAACACGGCACACCAAAAATTATCCATGACTCAACACGGCACACGATAAATTATCCATGACTCAACACGGCACACCAAAAATTATCCATGACTCAACACGGCACACGATAAATTATCCATGACTCAACACGGCACACCAAAAATTATCCATGACTCAACACGGCACACCATAAATTATCCATGACCCAACACGGCACACCAAAATGTTAATCCCCTCAAAAACGCATGATATGACACTATCATTATACATACGTAATGTAATCCACCTATTATTATTATTATTATTATATTATATTATTATTGAACAGAAATCGATTCGTGCATTTATTAACAATTTCTGAACTTTAATTCACTGTAGAAAATATACTTTTCTATTACTATTAAAGTAAATAATTCTACTCATACCTTCAATGTGATAATTGCGCCTGTTTAGCTGCACACAGGTAGCTAATTCGCGACGGAATCGCTGACAATGCAAATCTCTGGCCTCTGATCATTCGTCCGAACGGGGTCCGGGTTCGAATCCCGGTGAGGCATGGATGTTGTGTTTGTCTTACGGCACTGGCTCTCTCCCTTCCCTGGAACCAGTGACCCTAAATTAGGGACGGGCGACTGCTTATAGCCCATTGAGTTGCTCACGGTGGTCGTTAAACCTACAATACAAAAAAAATGCAAATCTCATTTCTTCATCGACGGATTTGAGTCTCTCCCTCTTTGATGTTTTAATTTCAGGCAACGTCGAGAAGCCCAGTTCACACAAATATGCAGCTCACTAATATGGCAATAACACAATAATGCCTGCTTGTAAAGAGATGGTGAAAATATTCCAGGGTTCAGAAGCTGCTAGTGAAATTTCAAAAATGCTTCTCTCTGCTCACACAATCAGTCACACCGAGTTAGTGAGATATCCAGTGACATTGAAGACACTATGAAGGAGAAAATCAACAGCAGTCAGAAGTTCTCACTTCAGATTGACGAGTCCACCGATATTAGCAGTCACGCACAACTTTTGCCTACATTCGGTACATCGATTGAGGTGTAATTGCAACTCATTTCTTTTTTTTTTGCAAAGAACTTCCCGAGCGAGCCACCGGTGAAGAAATATTTCGTGTGACTAATGAATATGTGCTCCTAATGGAAGGATTGCATTAGTGTTTGTACAGACGGAGCCGCTTCTATGACAGGCTGAGTGAAAAGATTTGTAGCTAAAGTACGCGAAGCAAATCCTAACATACGGTGCGCTCATTGTCTCATTCACAGAGAAGCCATTGTTGCTAAGTCTTTGCCATCTTCTCTGAAAGTTGTGCTGGACGAAGTAGTAAAAGTCGCGAACCTCATCAAATCGCGGCCCCTACATTCGCGGCTTTTTTCTGTTTTGTGTCAGGAAATGGGATCAGAACACACTACATTCCTGCTACATACAGAAGTACGGTGGTTATCACGAGGAAAAGTGTTAACGCAAATATTTGAACTTAAAGAGGAGGTACATGCGTTTTTGACTGTTGAGGGGCATGACTGCGCGGATTTTATTTGCTGATGATGAATGGGTATGTAAGTTGGCATATCTTTCCGATATTTTCATACACTTGAATGAGCTGAACAGAAAAATGCAAAGTAGGGACGAAAATATTCTGACTAGTATGGATAAGATTCAAGGAATTGTTGATACAAAGAATTGAAAACGGGTCGTTTGAGATGTTCCCGACTGCATATCCTGTTGCTGACGGTAATAAAGTGGTAATGGACTTAATTAAAGAACATTTAGAAATCTTGCAGCAGAAGTTCAAGTACTATTTTGGGGAGAGTATATATTCTGACTAGTATGGATAAGATTCAAGGAATTGTTGATACAAAGAATTGAAAACGGGTCGTTTGAGATGTTCCCGACTGCATATCCTGTTGCTGACGGTAATAAAGTGGTAATGGACTTAATTAAAGAACATTTAGAAATCTTGCAGCAGAAGTTCGAGTACTATTTTGGGGAGAGTATATATTCTGACTAGTATGGATAAGATTCAAGGAATTGTTGATACAAAGAATTGAAAATGGGTCGTTTGAGATGTTCCCGACTGCATATCCTCTTGCTGACGGTAATAAAGTGGTAATGGACTTAATTAAAGAACATTTAGAAATCTCGCAGCAGAAGTTCAAAAACTATTTTGGAGAGAGTGTTCAAGATTTCGACATGAATCGTGATCCATTAATTGCGAATTCAAAGCTTCTTCCGATTACTATATACAAGAGGAACTCGCAGATTTAAAAGCAGACAGAACATTGAAATTAAAACTTCTCGAAGTGCCTTTGAACACATTTTGGTTGGCAATAAGGAGTGAATACCCGGCTATCTCCGAGATGGCAATTAAAAACGCTACAGCTATTGTGTGTGTTTTTTTTTTTGGCCTTTTCGATACTGTATTTTTTCCGAAACACATGCTTTCGCAGTCATGAACGTTGCTTGTTTTTGGTTTTGTTCCAACAACCGACGAAAATAATTGATGTCTTTGCTTGACGAAGAAGAATGATTTGTTGACAAATGTCGTTTCAATTTACTAGGAACCATAGCAGCATTACTGAATTTTTCACCACAAGCGATACACTCGGGGATTGGGCATGTTTTATTATTAGACCAAAAAACAAACAAACCGAAAGATAAATAATTGTGACTACACTGCCAGTGCATTAATTTTTGTTTCTATTTTTCGGGCTCGATGCTTTCCCTACTTGCACTCGTGGACGGAACACTCCGTACAAGGAACTTGTCCATCTTGAAAAAAATAAAATAGTTTAGTAGTAAAAGAAAATGGCAAGACTGACCAGCAAGCACATGTTTCGGACTACTTCAGAGCACAGTTGTAATAGAGCTGAAATAATTGTAAGACGTGGGACATACACTCTTCAAAGGGAAGAAGAGACACGTGGACCGACTTATTTAAAATAAAGTCTAACGATGGGTGGGCCAACCCCCCCCCCCCGGTGATGCAGTGGTCTAAGCGCTGGCTTGTGATAATTCGTCCGTCATGGGTCCGGGTTCGAATCCCGTGAAGCATGGATGTTGTGTTTGTTTTACAGCACTGGTTCTCTCCCATCCCTGGAACCAGTGGCTTTAAATTAGGGGCGCGCTTATAACCCATTGTGCCGCCCCGGTGGTGCAGTGGTCTAAGCGATGGCCTCTGATCATCCGCCCGAAAGGGGTCCGGGTTCGAATCCCGTGAGGCATGGATGTTGTGTTTGTTTTACAGTTGTGGTTCTCTCCCATCCGTGGAACCAGTGACCCTAAATTAGGGACGGGAGACTGCTTATAATCCATTGTGGTGCTTACGGTGGTCGGTAAACTTTCAATCCCCCTCCTCCCAAAGAACAACCAATGGGGGGGGTCATCGGTACAGCAAAAAAGTAATAAAGTTGAAGAATCACTAACGTACAACTACCAAAACAACGCAAAAAATTAAGAAAAGACAGGGAAAGTTTTGCTAATTCCCGCACTTTTAGGGAACAACGTACTCAAAAGAAGCGGCCAGTGTAACAAAGAAGCCGCATAGGGAGTAGTAGAGGTGAGATATACAAATATGTCAATCAGCAAAACTACGATATAACAACAACTGTGCGTAAATAATTTTCACTTAATTTCTTAGAATACATAACAATTCGCGGCATGTAATTTAGAATAAACAAGCATCATCTTATTTAATCAGTGCAGCAGCAGAGAATGAAATAAAAGCATATGAAACACAGTAACTGGGATAAAATTAAAAAATAAAACTCCAGAATTAATTTCTTACAATAGGATAATAGGTAAAAGTTCTTGTCACACCTTTCACCTTTTTGGGGGCACACTGGTGTACTGCGCCACCGGGGCTGCCCATTGCATAGTGCAAACCATACTCGGGATTCCCTTGTAATGCATTTACTGCATTACCTTGTAATGCATTACACGTTAATTGTAATCTGTTCTTCCATTACTTTGCAATGCATTCCTGCCCAACTCTGGCATGGATGCTGAGTTAATCTTACGGCGCTGGCTCTCTCCCTTCCCTGGAACCAGCGTCCCTAAATTAGGGACGAGCGACTGCTTATAGACCATTGAGCTAAACACGGTGTCATTAAACCTTCAACCCCCTCCCCACCAAACAAAACAACATATCACAGACAAATATGTTTTCAAACCAAACAGTTAAATAAAGAAATACAGAAAGAAACCTGATTTACCTCTACGCCCCATAGGTAAAACTTTGTCATAAACTTCGGTAGTAGTTTGTCATTACTACCGTTATGTTGTATCTTTTTTTTTCTTATTTAGTTGTACGTTGAATTACTTTGCATGAAACAGGTGGTCAAGGGTGTGCCTTTTGTCTAACTAATGGCTGTATATAAATACCCGGTCGAGTCACATTATTGTGACCACCAGCTAATATCCAGAGGCCGCCCCGGTGGCGCAGTGGTCTAAGGCGCTGGCCTCTGATCATTCGTCCGTAAGGGGTCCGGGTTCGAATCCCGGTCAGGCATGGATGTTGTGTTTGTCTTACGGCACTGGCTCTCTCCCTTCCCTGGAACCAGTGACCCTAAATTAGGGACGGGCGACTGCTAATAGCCCATTGAGTTGCTCACGGTGGTCGTTAAACCTCCAATCAAAAAAAAAATATCCAGAGTAACCGTCGTGTGCAGCGCGGACAGCAGCTAGATGGACTGTGAGTGGCTCAATAAGATGCTGGAAGGTGTTCACGGGAATGTGGAGCCATGCTAACTGCAGTGCATCTGACAGCTGCTGGGGGCTGCGTGGCGGAGGATCCATAGAGGGAACAACACGGCCGAGGTGGTCCCACAGATGCTGAATTGGGTTCAACTCTGGGGAATTAGGGGCCCAGGGAAGTACTTTGAAGTCTTCATAGTGCTCTTCCAACCACTCTCGGACATTTCTAGCTGTGTGACACGTCGCATTGTCGTGCTGGAAGATCCCATCCGCCCCAGAGAACAACGATGGATTCATAACGAATTCGGTCGATAGTGCCTTCCACAAGCATGAGTGTACTCAGGGAATACCACGAAAACATTCCCGCCGCCCCGGTGGCGCAGTGGTCTAAGCGATGGCCTCTGATCATTCGTCCGTAAAGGGTCCGGGTTCGAATCCCGGTGAGGCATGGATGTTGTGTTTGTCTTACGGCACTGGTTCTTTCCCTTCCCTGGAACCAGCGTCCCTAAATTAGGGACGAGCGACTGCTTATAGACCATTGAGCTAAACACGGTGTCATTAAACCTTCAACCCCCTCCCCACCAAACAAAACAACATATCACAGACAAATATGTTTTCAAACCAAACAGTTAAATAAAGAAATACAGAAAGAAACCTGATTTACCTCTACGCCCCATAGGTAAAACTTTGTCATAAACTTCGGTAGTAGTTTGTCATTACTACCGTTATGTTGTATCTTTTTTTTTCTTATTTAGTTGTACGTTGAATTACTTTGCATGAAACAGGTGGTCAAGGGTGTGCCTTTTGTCTAACTAATGGCTGTATGTAAATACCCGGTCGAGTCACATTATTGTGACCACCAGCTAATATCCAGAGGCCGCCCCGGTGGCGCAGTGGTCTAAGGCGCTGGCCTCTGATCATTCGTCCGTAAGGGGTCCGGGTTCGAATCCCGGTCAGGCATGGATGTTGTGTTTGTCTTACGGCACTGGCTCTCTCCCTTCCCTGGAACCAGTGACCCTAAATTAGGGACGGGCGACTGCTTATAGCCCATTGAGTTGCTCACGGTGGTCGTTAAACCTCCAATCAAAAAAAAAAAAAAAAAATTGGCTTGGCAGTTAGTAGTATGTGAGTCTGAAGGAATTCGAGGCCGCTGTGGTGCAGTGGCAGCATGTCCGGCGCGTAACTGGAAGACCCTGGGTTCGATTCCCGGTGGCGGCCGATGAGAATTTTTCTGTGACTCACTTATAAACGTGGAATGAGCGATTACTTCTATTTGATGTCTCTTGCGTAACCAGTGGTCGGCCGCTTGGGGGAGATCGCCGACACTACCCTTTGCTTTAAACTTTTCATACCAAGCTTTTATGCTTTTTTGTTCTGGTGGCGATCGTCTGTACTCTTTTCTGAAATGACGCTGGACAGTAACCGGCGATTTGGTCTCATTGAACCGCAACCGGCGATTGGTCTCATTGAACCTAGACCATAACGCTGCCCCCACCAGCTTGGGTTCTTCCAGCAATGGTTGAAGAGTGTTTGTTCTCCGATGTTTCTCGCCTTATACGCCAACGTCCATCCCTTCGATGAAGCAGAAAACGTCACTCATCGGAGTAAGCAATCCTTTGTCAATCAGCGGTGGTCTAATTCCGATACTGCCGTACAAATATAAGCCCTTTCTGCCGATGCAACTTCGTTACCATATGTGCAGTGACCATCCGTATGCATCGGAGCCCCATACGCAGCAGGGTTCCGTGAACTGTCGTTTTAGACACAATTCCTGTAGCCCCCTGGTTCATTCGGCCAGTAAGTTGATCCACTCTAGCGTGTCGATCGGCCCTCACGCACCTTCGAAGCCGACGTTCATTTCTCACATCAAAGGCAAGTGGTGCTCTGCAGTTTTTTACTTCGCTTATTCGTAATGGTGCCATTTCTCCAATCACTATACACTTTAACCACAGCAGCACGCGAACAGTTCACAAACTGCGCTATTTCAGAAATACTGCCACCCTTGGCTCGTAAGCCGATAACATCCCTTTTTGCAAATCTGATAAATCGCTCCTTTTATCCGGGACAGCAGCGAGCGATGTGTTTTCAGAATGCCTACAGCACACCTTATATATCACCCAAGCCAGCTCACGACACGTGCCTTCTTTCACTGGCTGCGCGCTCTTGACGTGAAAAGTAGGAGTTGGTCACAATAATGTGACTCGACTGTGTATATGCTGTATGGCATACAATACTGAGCACGGTGTGTTGTAACATATGTATTGTTTATTATTTTGCATAAATTCTGTATCGGCTGATTTTCAGTATGCTTTGTGTAGTAAATAAAATACAGCCGTATCTATTTCAATTTTGTCAGTGTGAAAGACTCATCATAGACTCTACTGTAACATGATCTCATTACGCTATCGAGATACATGGCACTTCTAATATTTTTTTATGTATATTATTTTGTTTTACATATGTGCTGTTTTTATCTTGCAAAGTTTTTATTAAACTAGGTATGCTTTACATACCTACAGCTTTTAATACCATTGCGGAAGAATTTTGCATAATAGAAAAGTTGAAAACACGAGAAAAGTATCCTTCGTAGCAAAAGCTATGCTAAGGAAAAATAATTTTTAAAATACGACTCCCGGAAGCAGAGATAGCGGGAAAAAGGTATTGACGTTTACGCCCCTTAGCGGGAAAGCTGTGTATTATTTAAAGAGGATTATGGTCTACATCTTTACATCTTTATTGTAGCGAATGACATACAATATTTTTTTTTTTCATGAAGATGTTCAGAAGCGGAAATACACAGCTACAAACAGCACAAACACCACCTGCGACAGAACTGTAAAATACAAAAAATCCGCAGGTACATGCATAAATTGTCCCACAAGGTAAATGGTATCCCGCATTAAAAGATTTTTATTTACATCGGACATTTAGAAGCAGAGGTATCGAGAACAAGTTAGTAAAATCATGCAATGCATTGATTATGATACGCTTTCCAACATACCAGAAATCATTACTCAAGTTATGAGGATAATGGCTGTGGAATAAATCTCGCTCCTCTGTCCTGACCTTTGACCCCAATTTAAACAGAATGGGTTCAGTATGCCTCCGGAACAACATATTAAAGTTTTGTCGCAATAGAAGCATTTTTATTGCGACAAAACTTTAATATGAGATAATCGGTATGGAATAAATCTCGCTCCTGTGCCCTGACCTTTGACCCCATTTTGATTATATTAAACAGAATTGCTTCAGTATATCTCCGGAACAACATGATAAAGATTTGACGCAATAGAAGCATTTTCAATCAAGTTATGAGGATAATGGTTGTGGAATATATCTCGGTTCTGTGTTCTGACCTTTGATTCCATTTCGATGATATTCAGCAGAACTGGCTCAGTATATCTCCGGAACAACATGAAAACGTTTTGTCGCAATCGAAGCATTTTTACGTACGTTATGTTGCATAAGGGCGATGGAATGGATCCCGCTCCTATGTCCTGACCTTTGACCCCATTCCGCCCATTTTTAATAGGGTTCGTCCCCAGTTGTCCCCTAGCACAGACTAAAATTTCATCAAAATGGATCCATGTTTACAAGTTGTCCTGCGGACAGGCACACAGACAGACGGACAAAGCTGGAGCATATACGCTTCTTCAACCTACGGTTGGAAAGCGCAAAAAACAGGTTAAATATTTTCCTGCCGTACCAGGGAAATTGTGCTTTAATTTGAGAAGAAAATACACACAAAATGCATTCACAGTTAGTACTATCTAACTGATAAAGAATTTCTTCATGTGGGTTTTAAGTCCCGCAAATATTGTTGCAAACATGCTGTTAACGGAAACGTCAACTTACGCCCTTTAGTGGCTCGCCTGTGTGTTAAGACAAATTTGAAATTACAGGAGAAACATTTCGCACCGGGAACACTACGCGATAGAGGAATATTTTTTCGTATCTCACTTTTAGAAGCAGCGATATTGACAAAAAATAAGATACATATCTACGCCCCTGTAGGAAAAACTATGCACTATTTTAAGCATAAGGTATTCTTGAAAGGTTTTCCGAGCTGAGCGGTATCGGTACACGGAAGCATGTTTTCAACCGAGTTTCCGGAAGTTATTTCGCTGCAAACACATCAGAAGCAGAAATAAAGGCTTTCTTCCCGTAGTTGCCAAACTATTCTCTACAAAAATTTGGAAATTATATCTAGAATATTTCCCACCGGAAGCTGTACCCAATGCAGAAAGAATGTTTGAAATCGGACTCTTAGTACAGCGATATCGAGTAAATCCTAACTTTTACGTCCCCTAGCAGAAAATATACGCATTACTTGAAAACGAAACTGTGCACAAAATGGTACAGTGGTCTAAGAGATGGCTTTTGATCATTCTTCAGAAAGGGATCCCGGTTCGAATCCCGGTGAGGCATGAATGCTATGTTTGTCTTACGGCACTGGCTCTCTCCTTTCCCTGGAACCAGTGACCCTAAATTAGGGACGGGCGTCTGCTTGTAGCCCATTGAGTTGATCACGTTGGTCGTTAAACTTCCAATCAAAAAAAAAAAAAAAGAAAAAATACACCGGCAAAATCTGAAAGAGGAGTGAGATAAGGTGACACTATATCTCCCAAACTCTTTAATGCCACATTGCAAAATGGCTCTCAGTCATTGAACTGGGAAAACAAAGGAAAAAGAGATTAATGGAGGTTATTTAACTTACCTTCGATTTGCTGATGACGTAGTCATATTTGCAGAGTATGAGCCAGGAACATGCTAACAAGAGTAACGAAGTGGGATTAAAAATGAACTTTCAGAAGACAAAACTAATAATGTACAATGGTATTACAAGAAATGAAGGTTTTGGAATTGTTGGAGGAATTATCGAGGTAACTGATACGTACCTTAGACAACACAACGAAGTGTAATATTGATGAGGAAATTGATCTTCGTATAAAACTTGGCTGGAGAGCTTTTGGAAGGAACAGTACAATTTTCAAGAGTAATGGTTAATACACTGCTGGACAATTGCTAAGGACGGATCATAAACAACTATATAGCGCATACAAAAGTAAGTGTGGTTGGATGCCAAGTGAAATAAAATAATGTCAGAATGCCAGGACATTACAAGAAAGACAACTTATTGTGCTCAGAAATCCAGAATACTATGGAACGTGTTCAAGGGACAAACAGGCCATTTTGTGCAGAATACGTAAACGTGAAAAAATGCAATCACCGTCTGCAGGCGTTCCGGCGTAATATGTCAATACGGGATATGGCCCCCATGGAGGGCGATGCAAGATTCCACACGTCGTGTCATGCTTTGCACAACATTATCAAGCAGCTGTTGGGGTAATTTATCCCATTCCTCTGTCAGTGCACGGATGAGGGTGTCCTTGCTTATTGGAGGGCATTGGCGACCAGCAAGACTCCTCCCCAAAGCATCCCACACATTTTCAATGGGATTCAGATCTGGAGAACATGCTGGCCATACGAGGCGTTGAATATCCTCGCTCTCAAGACACTCCTGGACAGCGACTGTTCGATGACATGTTGCGTTGTCGTCCATGAAAATGAATCTATCACCGACAGCACCAAGGAACATGCGAACATGAGGTAGCAGAACATCATTAATGTATCGTTGGCCAGTCATAGTCCCAGTTGGAAGCACATAGAGGGACGTACGGCCATTGATCATGATGCCAGCCCATACCATGACTCTACATGATGGATATCGGTCCCTTTCCTGTATGTTTGCTGGACAATATATATGCAGTACCACTATCACGCCAGATCAGTTGTCGTCGACAATCAGACGATAGACTGTATCTACTCTCATCTGAGAAGAGGACAGCAGACCAGTCGTTATCAGTCCAATTGCGATGTTGGTGGCACCATTGCAAACGGGTGGTACGGTGACTTCTGGAAATGGGATGCACACAACAGGACGGCGGGCGTATAGTCCTCCTTCATGCAAACGTCTGGTGACGGTTTTTCGGGAGATCCGCTTGCCAGTAGCAGCCATAAACTGATTTGCTACCTCACTAGCTGTGCTGCGCCGGTGTCTTTTTGTTGATAGTACTATGTACCGATGTTCTGTAGGTGTTGTACTGCGAACACGACTTCCCCGTGGCGTTTGCTACACTCTCTATTTGTTTGAAATGATTTCCAAAGCCTTGAAACAACACTGTGGCGGACGTCGAACTCCCTGGCAAAATCTGTTATTTTTCGCCCTTCTTCAATCTTGCCAATAATACGATTACGCGTAAAATCATCTAGGTGATGTCGGGAAGACATACTGAAAATTGCAAGTTCATCAATTGATTCTTTCCCTTTCAACTTTGCGTTTGAACAACAACGGTCAATACGCGTCAAATCCTTTATATCTCTTATCAGCGCTATGACGTCTCGAACAAGTTCGGCAATCCAAAATTTGCATACGCACAACACGTCTTACTGTATCCCGCACTTATGCAAATTTCCACATTTTCCTGCCTTCCATTTTATGGTTGCTATCGTTGCTATTGTCATCCGTGCTTAGCAATTGTCCGGCAGTGTATATATCAAATACGTGGAGATAATGTAAATAGACAATGTCATCGCTCTGTCCACGTTATTTTATAAACAACGCATAGCGACTGAAAAAATGCGATGACATTGTCCATTTACATGATCTCCACGTATTTGACATATATTAACCATTTCTATGGCCCATTTTAATTTATCAGCTAGAATTAAATAGCTGTTGCGTTAAATGCCACCAGATGACGACATCTCAGTTGCTGAGACCATCAATACGTATTCGTGTAGTCAGATGCTGACTGATAAACCACGCGTGGCGCTGAGAATTGTTGGCGCCGTAGCGTAAATGCCAACGCACTCGACTAGTTATCGAGAGATCAGGGGTTCGATCCCAGCGGTGTCTGAACACAATTTTTCAGTTGCTATGCGTTGTTTATAAAATAACGTGGACAGAGCGATGACATTGTCTATTTTCAAGAGTAATATGCCATTATTTCTTAAAAGAAAAGTGTTTATCTTTCCAGTTTTCACATGTGGAGCACAAACATGACTTCGGATGCGACAATCGGTAAGCTCAGACGTCTGTCACCGCGAGATAGGGAAAATCAGAGAATCCCTTCTCCAGCACTTCAAAAAAAATAAAAAATAAATAAATAAATAAATAAGGGGGAGATGATGTAACGTACCAGGAGATGTGACGTACCAGGAGATGTGACGTACCTGCCAGAAGGACGCACACGACATAAAGGCAGATAGGAATCAGAATAAAGCGTCTGCGTAGCTCAATTGGTAGAGCAACTTATTCCGGAAGGAGGGGACCCTGGTTCGAATCCTGGCGCGGATAAAAATGACGGAGATATTTACTTCGTTATAACTGTTGTACCAAACAGCTCTGTTAATGCAGTTTTAAATAGCTGGACAAAATAACTGAAATCCTGTCTGTTAGTATGTTGACTTACAGTTAGATTGCAATTTTCATCTCTAAAAGAAAATCCGTCGAAAAATAAGTAAGACAGCATTCAAAATTGCGTTCTTTTTTTCAACTTTTTCTGATCAAATTACATTGCTTTCATCCAAAACATAATATATTTGAAGAGGCAGACTGTTCTAAATTTAATATAGTGATATTATGTTTGAAAAGGTAATTCACAGAAAAGAAAAATTATAATAATATGCAGCATGCACAGAAATACATAAAAAAAATTGGGGGAGACGAACTATTTACTAAATTAATACTGAAAAGGTATTTGGAAAAGAAAACCACTAAAAAAAGGCTATTAATGCTGCTACAGTCTATATTTATGTGTGGTTTTAACAAGTTCGTGTCCCCCGTCTCCTAGTCTATTTTGAAATTGCAGGAATTAGAAATATATTTTCTCACTATTTATCTGCATAATGTTCCAGGACATACAGACCACGACAGTCAGGGCTTTCATCCATTAAGGAGAGGAGATTCTTGCTCTAAATGAAAAAGTTTCGACGCTGCCAATTAGACTAAAGTAATACTGTGAATGTGTAACTCTCAGCACAATGTACACACAGAAATAAATAAATGAAAAATAAACTTACCTTGTACTGATTTCGCCTCCCATGGTTACGAACATGTGTTAGAACATGAATGCATGCATGGTAATTTTTTCCCACACATGTATCGAAAATTGAAAATACAAGTGCTATATAAAAATCAAAGTACAAATATATTTACTTGTATGGGGTTTAGAGTAGCTAGACTGGGGTTAGGATTTAGTTTCCCTGTAATGATGATTATCAAATGTCTTTTCCAAAATTTGGAGATATTCCCATTGTTAGTGAGGCAAATAGGAAGACCAGAATCATTAAGTAGCTGCTGCAAACATAGCATATTTTGTTTTCCCTGACCTGTTACTTAAGCAGTCATTTTTTCAACTTTGAGTAGTTATTTTAAAATATATTTAAAAACAGAAGAGCACTTTAGTTCCAGTACAAATTTAGTTTGATTACGGTTTGAACAATTTCCGTTTACCATATTCAACCTTCTTTGCCGCTAAATTTTTTAACACAAGTTTTACATTTTGTACATCGAGTAACTACTGACAATCATCAGTCAAAAGGAATTCAAATAATTTGAAGCAAATAATGAATACTTTCACAATGTCTTCAGCTACCCATGGATGGTACCCGTCGCTTAGCGTGACGTCACAGGCAAGTTCTTAATCCCGTGGTAGCCGCCCCGGTGGCGCAGTGGTCTAAGCGATGGCCTCTGATCATTCGTCCGAAAGGGGACCGGGTTCGAATCCCCGTGGGGCATGGATGTTGTTTTTGTCTTACGGTACTGGCTCTCTCCCTTCCCTGGAACCAGTGACCCTAAATTAGGGACGGGCGACTGCTTATAGCCCATTGAGTTGCTCACGGTGGTCGTTAAACCTCAAAAAAAAAAAAATAATAATAATCCCGTGGCCAGGCCCGTAAACACAGAGAGGAGGAGGAGTCCCGGCGGTTTCGGTTAAGCGTCAAAGTTGAAAAATCACTGCTTAAATAACAAGTCAGGGAAAAGAAAATATCGTATGTTTACAGTAGCTACTTAATGAATCTGGTCTTCCTCAATAACAATGGGAATATTTTGGAAATTTTAGCAAAAATATTTGATAATCATCATTACAGGAGAACGAAATCCTAACATCAGTCTAACTAAACCACATACAAATAAATATGCTTCAATCTTCGTTTCATGTGTGCGAAAAAATTATCAGGTATGCATGTTCTAACACATGTTCGTAACCATGGGTCGCGAAATCTTTACAAGGTAAGTTTATTTTTTACTTATTTATTTCTGTGTGTATATTGTGCTGAGAGTTACACATTCTCAGTATCAATTTAGTCTAGTTAGCAGCCTCAAAACTTTTTTTATTTATATCTGTTTGCCCTGCAACATTATGTAGATAAATAGTAAGTTAAATCTCTAATTCCTTTATTTACAAAATAGACTAGGGAGTCTAAGTTGTTAAAACCGCACACAAATATATATTGTAGTAGCATTATTAGCATTTTTTCTTTTTCTTTCTTTTTTTTTTTTTTTACTTTTCCAAATACGTTCTCAGTATTAATTTAGTATATAGTTGGATCCCTTAAATTTTATTAATTTCTGTAAATACTGCAACATTGACTTGGCGCATTTCCCCGTGTAGGTTCGAATCCTACCGGCTGCGCCATTTATTACTTTGCTGTAGGGGTGAGACATAGACTTTCGTGCTAAGTCCCGCCTTCTTTCCGATAGGCGTCCGTGAGTAAAGTTAACAACTTCCCCCACAGCTAATAATCTGAGGTTCTCACTCTCGTAATTTATTAATAATAAATTTATCATCCAGGCCTCTCTTCCTCCGCCTTTTTGTGTAATTATCCGCGAATCAAGGAAGGGAGAGAATGGCTACTGTAAGGCACTTCATCAAATTCAAATAAATACTTCGTGAATAAGAAAGATAATAAATTTAATGAATCAAAGTACTAGTGAGAGTCTGGTTCCGGTGCCAATGTCCGCGTCGACGAATTTGTGGCATGCGTCGTCCGTCACGAAGTGTTCAATATTAAATCCGTTGCCCTATCGCCACTCTAATTTCCGAGTCGTTCCGACTCCACGCTGTCTCTTGACACTCTGTTTCACGCAAAAAATCAGAAACTTCGTTCCTCGGAGCATAAAATCTCCACAGTCTATCCGTCTTCCAGACACTCGTTGCAAATCCTTTTCACTTTCTCCCTAAGCCTCCAGCTTCACACAAATAACAGGAACTGCGTTCCTTGGTGCATAGACGCCGCACGTCTATCCGTCTTCCAGACGCTCGTTGCAATTTTTTACGTTTTCTCCCTAAGCCTCCAGCTTCACACAAATAACAGGAACTGCGTTCCTTGGTGCATAGACGCCGCACGTCTATCCGTCTTCCAGACGCTCGTTGCAATTTTTTACGCTTTCTCCCGAAGCCTCTAGCTTCACGCAAATAACAGGAACTACGTTCCTCGGAGCATAGACGCCGCTCGTCTACCCACCGTTCAAGCGCACCTCGCAATACTCGTTCTCTCTCCCGAAGCACACGGCTTCACGCAAAAACCAGGAACCGCATTCCTCGGAGTCAAGCTCCCGACGTCTACTCGCCTTCCAAGCGACTTCGCAATCTATTCCTTCTCTCCCCGAAGCTATCTCTTATCCCCCTCCCTTCTTTTTTCGGCCCCCTCTACCACGAGGCGCTGACCTACTACAAGGCGCTGACCTTGTCAGGTCCTGGAGCGAACCTGACCTTTGACCGCAGGCACCCTTTTCTTCGAATCTGCACCCCAGCCGCTCCTGCTTCTGGGGAAATCGCTCTCCCTCGCTTATTGTCTCCGTCCCCGATGACATACGACAAATTCCACCCAACGGACTTCTGTACGTGGAAACCAGACTCTATACAAACAGAACAAAACATACAACAATACTGACATTCTTTTACACAAAAGACGTATTCAGTCTTCCCAGACATGCTAGCGCCCTTCTAACCTTGGGCATTGTATATGCACACAGTTAATGAAATAAAGTTATTTCCTTGTTTTTATGTACATAAATTAGCACTAGATCATATCTTAAATGATATGCATCTCATTATTACTTTTCGCCCTTACAATGATCATAACTTTTTTCTGGTGAATTACCTTTTCATATTATCAGAATATTAATTTTGGAACAGTTTGCCTCTTCAAATTTTTTATTTTTTTGGATGAAAGCAATATCATTTGATCAGAAAAAGTTATGATCTAAAAACGCAATTTTGAAGGCTGTTTTATTAATTTTTCGCCAGTTTTTCTTTTACAGATGCAAATTGCAATGTAACAGTACGTCAACGTACTAACAGATTGCATTTCAGTTATTTTCTGCGTCTGTTTAACACTGCATTAATACAGATTTTTAGTATAACCGTTTGTACTCGTACAGAACAGAAATAGCGGGAAAGCGTAATTCCTGAGAAAAGTAAAACAGACGCAATTTTCTTTCTCTTTTTTTTCTTTTTTTAATTTCGGTAGAACTGCTGTGTCATATACAAAACTAAAGAAAACTAAAATATGGACTTTATTCAGCTGTTCCTTCAAGTATGAAGAACGATTGAATGCCCAGAAACGTATGATACTGTAACCTTCTCGGTGCACAACTCCGTCGCTTAGCGTGACGTCATGAAAACGATGGCCAAGCCCTTAAGGAGAGGAGGAATGAGTCCCGGGAGCCCCGCCTGAGGCGGCGCGTGGAGAGGGCTGAGGACGTTTTTCAGATTGTTGGCGGCGTTCGAATTTTTGGCCTTGAGAGGGACGAAACCCCAAGTTTTGAACGCTTGTGTGTGGGCAAATCCCTCCAAAGTGAAGTTTTTTCTACACCCACGGTACCAGTGGCGCATCGAGGAATTCCTGTTAGGGGCGGGGGCGATGCTACATGTTTATGTAGATATGTGTGTATACGCACATTGTATATATTTATAACATATACATGTATATGTATGAATGCATACAATATATATTAATATGTATATATACAGTGCATAAGATAGACATACATTAGATAGATAGATAAAAGAACTAACATACGAGGCTTCGGGAGTTACTTAATTCCCAAAGCACCCCCGTGGGTGCGCGGTACAGACAGGAGATAGGTGCTAACAAAGGATTTTTGTTTGTCAGATAAAGATGTGTCTATTTTTAGTTACACATCTTCATTTTCTGAAAAAAAAATCTTTTTTGGAAAAATTTAAGTTCAATGATGGAAATAAAAATAAATAACAACTAGTAATATACATATATATCATCATCATCATCATCATTGTCAACCATTATCAATCCACTGCTGGACGAAGGTCTCCCCAAGTTTCCTCTACAACGGTCTATCTTGTGCCAGTCTCCTCCATGTCACTCCCGCATACTTTTGAATTTCATCCACCTATCTTCCATGTGGTCTTCTTCTGGGTCTTTTCCTGTCCCTTGGAATCCAAGCTAAAATTTCGGCTGTCCATCGATGGTCTGTCCATCTGGCATTATGTCCAGCCCATTGCCATTTCAGGGATTTAACTCTGATCATGATGTCTTCCACTCTTGTCATTTTTCGCATCCACGAGTTCCTCTTCTTATCTCTCCTGGTTACACCAAGCATGCACCTCTCCATGCTGCTTCGAGTTGCCTGCAGCCTTTGTATGTCTCTTTTAGTTAGCGTCCACGTCTCTGCACCATACGTAAGCACTGGAAGGTGGCATTGATCAAACACTTTTCTTTTAAGACATAATGGCATATTGCTCTTGAAAATTATGCTGTTTCTTCCAAAAGCTCTCCAGGCAAGTTTTGTACGCCGATTAATTTCTTCATTATTTTGACCCTCACTTGATATCTGGTGTCCAAGATAAACTTACGTGTCTGTTATCTCCAGCTTTTCTCCATCAATCGATAAATCTTC
Source organism: Macrothele yani (assembly GCA_039090855.1). NCBI lineage: Eukaryota > Metazoa > Arthropoda > Arachnida > Araneae > Macrothelidae > Macrothele > Macrothele yani. The sequence goes on along the minus strand of CM077034.1, from coordinate 178,240,120 downwards.
ATTACTTGAAAAAGCATTGAACATCACTTTTGTCTTCTGAAACTTCACTTTTAATCCCACATCTTTACTCTTGTCAGCAAGTTCTTGGATCATACTCTGCAGCTCTAATAGGGTAGTTGCAAAAATGACTACGTCATCAGCAAATCGAAGGTGGGTTAGATAATCTCCATTAATCCTTATCCCCTTGTTTTCCCAGCTCAGCGACTGAAAGACACCCTCCAATGGGGCAATAAAGAGCTTCGGAGATATGGTGTCACCTTGTCTCACTCCCTTTCCAATTTTTATGTGTGTTGTATTTTCAAACAGCCGAATCTTTGCTCTTGCATTTTAATAGATGTTATTAATAATATTAATGTATGCATCTTCAATACCGCAGGATTTCAGAGCCATTGCGACTGCCGATGGTTTCACCGAATCAAAGGTTTTTTCATAATGGATAAAAGCCATGCACAATGGAAGTTCATATTCCCTCGCTCTCAGTACGTGGATATGATCTATTGTGCTGTAGGCACTCCTGAATTTAGCTTGTTCTCTCGGTTGAGCCATGTCCAGTGTTACCTTCAAGCGGTATGAAAGAACTTTAGTGAAGATTTTATAAATCACTGATAGGAGGCTGATAGGTCTGTAGTTCCTGAGATCCTTAATGTCACCTGTTTTATGTAGCAGGATTATTGTAGCGTTGTTCCAATCCTCAGGAATCTTCCCTTCATTAAGGCATCGAGTGAAAATTTGGGCGAGTACTGTTTCGATTTCTCCACTTGCTTCTTGTATGATGTCTACAGTAATTCCATCTTCTCCTGGAGCTTTTCCCCACTTCATGCTCTTGATTGCATGTGCAACTTCTGCTGGGAGGACTGGAAGAACTCTGGTAATGATACCTTTCATGATGTCTGGAGTTCATGTGTCATCCCTTTCATATAATTTGGAGTAGAAATCTTTCACTCTTGTCAAAATTTCGCCTCTATTTCTTGTTACAGAACCATCTCCTTTTCTCAGTGCCATAATCTGTTTTCTTCCCTTACTGAGATGTCCCTTTGCTATCTTTAGGCTTTGGTTGTTTTCAATTGCTTTCCTCACTAGTTCACAATTGAATTTTCTTACGTCTTCAGTGATACTTTTTCGTACTGTCTTGCATAGCTCTATATATTCCACTTTGGAAGTCACATCTTCTTTAGTTGTCCTCATCTCTCTTCTTTTTTGCATCAACATTTTGGTTTTTCCTGATAATTTGTTCACATGCAACTTGTTCTTAGACCCAGCTAATTTTGTTGCTGTTTCCATAAGATCTTTGGTTACTTTTCTGTTAATTTCAGAAATATCCACTTCTTCCGATGTTAGGCCTCCTAACGCAGAGAATTTGTTCTTCAGTTCCAACTTGAAGGTATTATGGTGTTTTTTAAGGTTGGTTATGTCAATAGATTTTGTTTGTCTTATGATCTTGCCACGTTCAAGTTTAGTGTTGAGGTGCATCTTACATCTCACCAATCTATGGTCACTACCTGTGTTGAACTTGTTTAGCACACTGCAGTCTTCTATGACGAATTTTTGGTTGCACATAATAAAATCATTTTCACTTGTCGTCCCATTTGGATGTCTCCATGTCCATTTCCTGAGTGGCTTTTTCTTGAAAAAGGAGTTCAAGATGGAAAACCCTTCTGCCTCTGCAAACTCAACGAGAGTATTTCCACGCTGGTTTCTGTTGCCGTGACCGAATTTACCTACTGAAGTTTCATTCTGTTGCCGTTGCCCTATTTTTGCATTGAAATCTCCCATAATTATCTACAAATGCTGCTTACCTTTATTATTTAGATGACGAATTTCCTCATAAAATTCTTCAATTTCTTCTTCAGGATGACTTGTGGTGGGTGCATAAGCTTGAATAATCTGGGCTTGGTATCTTCTCGAGAGTTGGATAACGAGTCGTGCAGCTCTGTCAGAGGAACTTTCAAATTCTACAACTTTATCCTTCAGTTTCTTGTTTATTATAAATCCAACACCACTAGTTCTGCCAGTATCTGTCCAACGATAGTAGAGGAGATGTCCACTTTTCAGTTCAATGAGATGTCCACTTTTCAGTTCCTCACTTAGCCCGACGATGGCCCACTTGATCCTTTGTAGTTCCTCTTCCAATTCAAGAAGCCTTGAATCAGGAGATAGGGAGCGTCCATTATACGTAGCCAAGGTCAGCATCAGATGGCAGCCTAGTCCGGTCCTCCGGGGATTCTTAGCACCCTCTGCCTTCATGTCGTACTGGCCGCTTCCTTGGCCAGGTACATTCCAGCTGCCGGAGACTGAGGGCCAAGATTTAAGTTGTGGAGTCATTTTGGAGGGGATTGGCCATAACTCACCACGCTGGCCAAGCGGGTTGGTGAGTGTGGGATAGCATTTCCTCTAATCCCGATGGTATAGTTATACCGCTATTGGCGGTCGTCAGAGCCCCTTTAGTGGGAACAGGATGCACCACGAGAAGGCAGGTTTGACATTTGTCAAGGAGAGGCTGTGATGTTACGCATCACCTGACCTTACATCCCATAAATTTCTCGCATCAATGTTAGTAACCAAAGCAGAGCTTACACACATATATATATATATGCTATTAAATATTTAAATTTATGGTTTCAAGTATTTCAACTAATAATAAATTAATTAAAAAAAATAAGTAAATCTCGTATTTTATGGTATTAACTATTATTATTTATATGTATATACATACAGAATATGTACCACCATTTCTGAGCTTCGATACAACCAATACAAATTTCCCCCTGCTAAATTATCTTATAAAAGAATAAGTAGCTCAAAAAATGAGAGCGTGATTTAATTTGAAGCAGTAATTTACTGTGAAAATGTTTCCCCATAATAGATTTCTGTTACGTTTGTAAACACATTCAAACATTTCTGTAATATCAAAAAGAAGAAGAAGAATTATAAAAATATAAAAAATAATGGACATCCAAAATATTGCTATTAATTTATTTAAGACATCATTCCTAATTTTCATACTAACATATTTCGGATTGAAAGAATCCTCAACAATAACTTCCCTGACCACTCCAACACTTTAATATTTCTAAATTCGGCATTTACCACCATTTGGTATTGCCAAGGTACTCTCCCTCAGTTATTAAAATAATCAAAATACATATTAGGGCTTTGTTTAGCTGCGTCGGTAGAATTTGTAGTTTGTTTTTGAAAGTCATAGAGGTACGATGCATGTATGTATTTTTTGAGTTTCGTCGTAGAAAGTCGTGCAGTACGCATGCGCCAAGCACAATGTAGTCTAAGTTTGTGAGAGAAACATTTGTCTATGTGGGGAAAATCCAGAAGGTCAAAGCCAAATATCCAAACGCTTTTTCCGACACTCTTCTCGCCTTCGACAACATGTAGTTGAAAATTCGTTGATATATACTTTTCTTTTTCTCTTTTTCGTTTACCGAAATTATTACTGCTAACGCTTTGCTTTTTTTTTGCGGAAAGGAAAAACGACATTTTGTAGATTTCTGCTGGGAACGAAGATTGACTGAGTTACTTGGGAATGAAAAGCGCGACGTTTTTAAGTTTGGGTCTGTGGCCGAACCTAGTCAGAGGGGGACGATCTCTCTAGGTACCATAGGTGGTCAACCGTAATCCGCGCGAAGGTAAAAGTGTGTGTGTGAGAGAGACAGGACGGGTCACCATGAAGCAAGGACAACGTGCTCGAAACGAAGGAAATTGGCGTGAAACCCAGCGTCAGAAATCAGCCGTGAGTTCAGGGCTCTTAAAATACAAGGGTTGGATCATAGGCTTCGGACACGCGGATCCCTACAAACCCCAGCGTGTGACGTCAGTATGTTGGAACGGAGCTGGATGGCTGTAGTGAGGGGATGAAAGCTAACGAGCATTTCAGTGGCTCTTGCAAAGAAATATAACAAATGAATCATTCTAGGTATTTAATAGACTTAAATAAAAAGTAAGAGAAAATACTGGGGTATCTGTTAAAGACAAATGAACATTTTCGTTATATACACACAATACGTTTAAATTTTCAGGTTATAAGTTTTCTTGTCAATATCTTGCACCATCCAGCAGATGTGTGCATTAAAGTAGATTTGATCTGCGAGATTACGCAAATAGATCACCTGAAGTGAAAAAACTATTTTTTTTTTAATGTTTCCTTCTCTGTTTAATTTCTTAAAATTTCGAACAGCAATAATAATTTTCGGTTTTCCTTAAACTTTATTTACGGTGTTTTTGTAGTGAGTCTTTCAGAATCAGTATTTTTTTTTCATGTAAAGCTACTAATGTACTACACTCAAATTACGAACTTTTAATGCGCGGAATTTTAAAAGAAACAGAAAGGTAATACAATGTCCTTAGTATACCATGGTTAAAAATCTATGAATTAATGAATATATATTTTTGTATATTGGCCCCCACGTTGGTTGAACATCGTATGCCTTTGCATTCTGAATTACTGCTATATATGCACTTATATATTAAATGGTTAGTACACTTTTAATACGCGCTTCCATTTTTAAGTTTCTTATCTTTTAAATTAATAATTTTCAGCTTTATTTTCAGAACTCTGTTTTTCTACAATAGTCGTTGCGTAGTCGTTTTTTTTTCATCTACAATAGTCGATGTCGTCTTCCGTGAGGCATTCATTTTTAACGCTTTGGTTCTCTCGAATTTTAAAATTTCAATTTATTTTTTAAAGGATGCAACATTTTCAAGTAGCAATCTATATTCCTCAGTTATTTTGTCTTTGATACAGGAAGAACAACTGATATCCCCTGATGTTTAATCAACTTCATAACAGAGATCCTGCGTCTCTTGCACACAAATCTCTTTCAGACTTAAAATATCCATCCGATCGAAAACCCTTTTTTAAATATCTCGTTTGTGCTTTCTGTTACTTCGTGGAGTGACACAGTGTCCGTTTTGTTGACAGTTCGGCAAATTCAGAACAGACACCGCGTTTTGTTTCAGTATTTTTTTTCTTCGGGAGTTCAAGTAGGCGATGTTTTTAATCATGTTCGTAATCAGAAGAAGAAAAATGTTCACTGCAAATTCTGGCATTCGCTAGATTCATAGAGTCTGACCTCTAACACTTGTCCAGCCATTCCTTCACCAAATCTGCATTTTTCAGAGGAAATGCATGGTACACAATATACTGACCTTTCGTTTTTTCGTAATGGTTCTCACAAGTAGCCACAGCACAACTCGACATTGTTATCAGTATTTCAAGGTAAATTAACTGAAAGATTTCTCAAAAAGCAAGTTCTAAGAGCTGAATACTTATCCACAAAAAAGCAAAGGAAAGAATGTAGCGAAAGCAGAGACCCTTCATAGCAGCTTCATGCGTCCATCGTTCCAACACAGTGACGTCAGAAACAGATCATCTGTCACCGCTGAGGGGATCCGTGGTGGCAAAGTTTCTTCAAAGGAAAAACCCATCCCTAGTATTCTAACAGCCCTGCGTGAGTTTCCACGCCATCCATTGGGAAAAGGTAACTTTTTTATTTCAGGTGGATAAACGTATTGTCCTTGATGAGATTAGGAATCTCTGGAATGTTCGACAGATGATTACCCCGATTGGGGAAGGTGTGGCTCCTGCTTTGAGTATTATCGCTTATATCGTCTTAACTGGATTGACTAATCACCTTGCCAGAGGGAAATCCAATTTTGACAAAAGAGCGGATTAAAACAACCCTTCCCTGGGTCTTATCAGGTGACATTCCTTCAAAACAGTCGTTAGTTGGCGTTGGTCTGCTTTAGAAGGAAAGTGTGACAGGAATTTTTACCTCGAACAAGGATTTTATTAGTTTTCCAGCGACAAGTTATCATCCAAGGTATGTAAAAATCTCTCTCTCTATATATATATATTGTTTCTTTCTTGCAATTGTGTTTGTCTATATTGTATGCAGTGTTCGTCCATATTACCGGAGAGGCCGAATGATTAGTTGGGTTCAGGTTCCAGTTCTGGATAAATATGAGATCCATGGGTGACATGTTTTAAATTACATTTAAGAATTTGCGTTTTTAAATTTCGTCCCAAATTCAGGAGGGCGATTCCGTAAAGTTCAGCAGTTGCTCAAGGCAGTTACTAAATTTTAAAAATAAAAAAAAATAAACTCATAAGAAATATATAATGGTCACTGCTGAAAATCCTTTCCCGTGATTGTTGAATAAGGATTGCTTTACGCATTTTTTTTAAGTTAATTCTGATTCCATATATCTTCCATTTGTGTGAAGTGAAAGGTTCTCAACCTTCATAGGACATATAGCAAGTTTTGAAATATTTCGTCGGGCCAGAGAGGGAATAATGGCCCATTGCGTTCTACTCTTTGGTATGAGAAAAAATTCCTGCCTCTCGAAAATAGGAAAACAGTGCAAAACTTAACTATAGTGTTTCGTTAGAAACATGAGGTCTTCTTTAATTTAATGAAAAATATATTAATTTCCACTAAGCAGTTAACAAAACAAATCTCAAAACATTTTTTCTGCTGAACCATTAACGTTATCTAGCATTTGTTTCCAAAATGGCGGAAGATATTCATTGTTCAAATGAACACGTGCTTTTAACATATTATGTAAGCATTATGAATGTGACATCGGAAGAAACAACTACTGTTAAAAGGGCCTAGGCATAGGACCGAGTGATTAATATTTAGTGCCTCAGTCAATGCGCAACTTTATTACAAAATTCGCATCTTATCATCCAACATGAGTCGTGTTGTAATTCCGTTGTTTCGTTGAACACCGTAGTTAAAAAAATTTCTTAAGTCATGGCAATTTATTTTCTCAATTTAAAGCACAATTCTCACTTGACTTACGTAGAACGTTTTCTCGAAATTTATTTGACGTTTCTAATTCAATTCTCCTTATAGAGTCAAGAAACTGCAATTTTTATATGACTCCTTAAACTTTTGGGGCCAGTTCTCCGAACCCCGATCTGACCAGCTGTGTCGGCTTCTTAGTTGAAATTAAGGCCTTTCTTAATGAAGTAAAAAAAAACATGTTTTTAACAGACGTAAGACATATCAGTTGACATATTTTCTAGAAGGGCGGAGTTTTCCTTTGGGCATTCTTTCATACATTTCCTAAAACACTCACTACATCTAAGGTCTTTCACGGAAAAGTAGGAAGTGGCGTATTAAAGGGGAATCGTGTTTAACGAAGTCCCCTAACTGAATGAAATGGATGTTAAACGAAATTAGCGTTTGATAACTGTAAAACAAAAATTGGTGTTTGATGATAAACACACGGCAAAATCAAAAGAACTCCGACCTCGAAAACAGTTTATCGCCACCCCGGTGGCGCAGTGGTCTAAGCGATGGCCTCTGATCATTCGTCCGAACGGGGTCCGGATTCGAATCCCGGTGAGGCATGGATGTTGTGCTTGTCTTACGGCACTGGCTCTTTCCCTTCCCTGGAACCAGTGACCCTAAATTAGGGACGGGCGACTGCTTATAGCCCATTGAGCTGCTCACGGTGGTCGTTAAACCTCCAATCAAAAAAAAAAAAAAAAAAAGTTTATCGCACAGGCGCGGGTCTGTTTCAGATACAGGGTACACCACATTAATAAATCTCTACCTAGAAAGGTATTTTAAAAGTGTCAATTCATTTAAAAAAAGTATTAAAAAAATATTTGAAAGTGTAATTCATAAACCCACGACTTTCAGTGCGCCAAACTTGGAAATTACGAAATGACTACAAAAGGACCTTCAGTGTGAGAGTCCTTTGAAAACACCCGATATTTTATCCTCTATTTATTACAATTTCTTATTTATTTAATCGTTCTAAATGTTAGGACTGTAACAATGATTCTACTGAAAAGGCCTAGGTGCTTTGCGTGTCTTGATCGATGTGTTCCGCACCCTTTATTAGTTATATCACCCGTGTACATAAAAAAAAATAGTAAGCAAAAAAATTGAAGAAACGCAGGAGGCTGAGGTACCTAGTAAGCACCGAAGAACTGAACCTCAGTTTTAGTATGTAGTTGTAACGACCATCGCCATAATATTCAAGATCATAAATAAAATTTTGTTGAAAAGTTCTAGGCCTAGGGAATTAGTAAATATTTCAGGTTTAATTCGCTACCTTGCTCTTGGTAACATTTTACGATTCTTTAGTTAAAATTGAGATATTTTTTCACGAGATTAAAAATAACTTTACATCTCTAAGAAACACCGGAAAACATGAACAGCTGGCGTATTTTCTTATTTCCAAGAAGCGGGCATCTTTCTGTGGACGTTTTGCTGGGCATATTTTCCGTGGACATTCTTTCAGCGACTCATACTGTTTCATAGATTAAGCACGAAGAATTTTCAGAGAAACATGGATTATGAGGTAAATAGCAACGAGAGTTTGATGCTTGACGATTGTATAAAATTTACTACATACTTGTGAATTTGTATTCAGACTTACGAGTATGCGATTTATAATTTTTTAGGACAAGTTTTTTGAAAGCCAGAACGTGTGACTCGCTGTCCAAAGTTCAGTTAGAATAACGAATTAATTCACCTTTGTGAAAAGAAGGTAACAATATTTAAGTAATTTATTGTTTTTACGGTCGACAAACTACTTATCTAATCTCCGAAGAGAAGGGAATAGTTGTACCACTGATATGTGTGAGAAGATTTTTTTCTTTCTAAAACAAAATTTAGTGTTTGATAAAGAAACAATGACTTTATTTCCAGTTTAGGAAAAAGGAGCTTTGACATTTGTTGAAAAAGTAATTTAAAACTACGTATGTATCAAGGGCTAGAGGAGACAGCAGCCCTTTTCAAGGCAAGTATCCCCCGGAAAGTGGAGGTTACAAAGGGCATTTGAATTTCATTATGAGCATAAATACTTTATTTATTCGCGTAATACACTTTCTCTAAAAAAAAAAGGATGTGAGTCAGTACATGTGCCAATAATTCTCTATCACGTGAACACCGGACTGGTTAGTGTCAAGGATCAGAAAAGAGAGAAATATTTAACGGTATTTCAAACACACCAGACAGACAACGCATGTATGTAGCATATTAAATCCGTTTATTTTAAACGGATTTAATGCGATAAAAATGCTAACAAGGCAATGGTAGCATTTTTGGATGTAGAAGAAAATTTTGAGGGGTCGTATACAAATTGCGTTTTTGGCCGCTTCGTGGCCACGTCCCCAGAGACTGATTGTCTGAGTCACATAAAATTTTCTTATTTGCGATATTTAATAATTCTTTTAAAAAAATTTATATTCTACATCTCAACAAATGAATTTCAGGTATATAAACTAGAACTCAAAAAATTCTGTGCGGGTATGTACAAAGTCAGGAAATCTGTCGGGGGGGGGGGATAGGTGCTTAATATTAAAAACATGAAATATAACAAATTTGTGGTCCAATTAGGAAATTTTCGGCGTTTAAACATCACAACACTACAAAATTTCTCCAGACATCTGATACGACAGGAAACTTGTCTGTGAGAGGGACAACTTCCCACCAAAAGGTTTTCTGCGTTAGAACACGCCCACAGAGAATTGCTTGAGTTGCAGTTTGTAAACGTCGAATGTCTACTGCCTTGAAAAAGCCTCCCAGTTGAGCTTGGCGAATCTTTGTGCTTATTACTCCCAAGGAAAGCCTAGTGGTCAACGATTAGAAAAATTCCTAATCCCTCACAGAAGGGTTGAATTTTATTTGAAGTCTTTCAAATATTGGAAAGTGGTATATGGACAAATGGCTGATTTATTTCATTCTATTTGAATATCTTCTCATTTGCCTATTTCAAAAAGTATGTTGTTTTTGTTGTTGTTGTTTTTTGTACGCTACTGTGGGTCATCAACAGAAAACCGTACAGTGTATAAACATGAATTTATACAATATACAGCCGGGGCCAGTCCATCTATGAGAATGAACTCCCAGTGTAGCTATAACTTTTCTCAACCCCTATTTCTGAAGAAGTTAATATTTTTTTATTGATGTGTTTTATTTGATTTCGCTGTCTTTAATTGAAAAAAAAAACTAAAATTGATTACACAAATATTTTCATAAAAAATATAACTATACTGTATATCAGTTTCAAAATAAAATTACGAAACTGAAAGTAGCTGCTGATTTGTTCTTCATTATTCCAACTTATGAATGAACGATAGATTCTTCAAACAACGTCCGATATTCGCAGTTGTGTAAAACTCTGTCATACTTTTGCTGATCCAATTGGATTGTTGCTTTTTGTCTTTTCTTGTCCTCGAGATTTAGACACTTTCTGTCGCACAGGAAGTCTCGATGCCTCGCTTCATCTTTCAAGCACGTGACTTTAAGATGAGGATTTTTGATAGCTGCATTTAACCGATGGTTCCAGGCTCCGACGACATTATTTGCTTTGTGTCGTTTGCTGTTGCAATTCCACATTTCTACCATTAAAACTGGATTTTCCAGTCAGATATTTTTTTTTTTGATTGAAAGTTTAACGACCACCGTGAGCAACTCAATGGGCTATAAGCAGTCGCCCGTCCCTAATTTAGAGTCACTGGTTACAGCGAAGGGAGAGAGCCATTGCCGTAAGACAAACACAACATCCATGCCTCACCGGGATTCGAACCCGGATCCTGTTCGGACGAATGATCAGAGGCCATCGCTTAGACCACTGCGCCACCTGGGCGGCGTCAGATGTTTAAGAAATAATCATAAAATTTCTGAAGGTTTTCATTAATGGGACTGGATTCTTGAATGCATATCCAACTATCGTCTTTAATTTCCACAGAAAGATAGGCCAGTGAAACACACATTTGGAGGTGTTGCCTTATGTCCTCGTTATTTTTATATTCATTAACTAATCCCAGTTCTTGACTTTATCGCCAAAGGGGGTTTTTACCTAATCTCTCACTGAAACTGTTCCTTTTTTCTCAGTTGCGGACAGAACTGGATCTGTCCGCAGTTGGCCCTGTTTTTCCCTCCGTCCGCAACTGGGACGTCCGCGATTGGGACCAAATCCCTTTCTACCTACCTCCCGTGTCACTTTCTTATCGGGCACTCTTGTCCAAATCTCCTAGCTTCCTATTTCTAAGGGTTGTTTAAGACCTGGGGTCAGACACTCCCTTCCTAAAATCCTCTACATCTGATCTGAGTATGAATAAGGGCAGACAGCATGTGCTCTCATTGGTGAAGACAGCTGAACTGCGCAGCCGCAATGTCGCATTACCCTCAGTTGCGCGTTTGGGCATTCTAAGTTATGGGACGGGAGTGAACGCTAACGTATTTCCAATTTAGTGTTTCTTTCTTTTCTTGACGGAAGGTTCTGATTTTTATTTATTATTTTTTTTTGTTGTAGCTTTTACGGAAATAAAGGTTGGCGGAAGATCGCCACACATCTTTCAGCAACTTAGAAAACTGACACACATCGGAAAACTGCCACACGCTTTTCATTAAGGGGCCGGGCACAAATTGCTATTCCTCCGAGGAACACTTTGAATGTGTGGCAGTTTTCCAAGTTTCCGAATTATGTGTGGCAGTTTTCCAAGTTTCCGAATTATGTGTGGCAGATTTCCGAATTATGTGTGCCAGTTTTCCAAGTTTCCGAATTATGTGTGGCAGTTTTCCGAATTATGTGTGGCAGTTTTCCAAGTTTCCGAATTATGTGTGGCAGTTTTCCAAATTTCCGAATTATGTGTGGCAGTTTTCCAAATTTCCGAATTATGTGTGGCAGTTTTCCGAGTTATGTGTGGCAGTTTTCCAAGTTTCCGAGTTATGTGTGGCAGTTTTCCAAGTTTCCGAATTATGTGTGGCAGTTTTCCAAGTTTCCGAGTTATGTGTTTCAGTTTTCCAAATTTCCGAATTATGTGTGGCAGTTTTCCAAGTTTCCGAATTATGTGTGGCAGTTTTCCAAGTTTCCGAATTATGTGTGGCAGTTTTCCAAGTTTCCGAATTATGTGTGGCAGTTTTCCAAGTTTCCGAATTATGTGTGGCAGTTTTCCAAGGTGCCTAACAATGGTAAGGAGCTCTTTTGTTTGTCGGAATTTTCATGGCGGTTCATACTTAGGGTAACTGACCACAGAAGTTCGTAAGGGAAGGGGTGGGGAGGTATAAAGATTGCCGTTTACTTTCCTATATTGAGAATTGAATTGGGAACTCCAAACAAATTTCGAGAAAATGTTCTATGTATGCCAAGCGAAAATTGCGGTGTTCAGGAAAGGAAAATAATGTGGGATTTTTCAATAACGCTGCCCTTTTACTTAGGCACCAAATATTTACATAACATGTCAAATTTGTAATATTTTTCTTTTACTTAATTAATTCATAGGCCCTACACCTTAACAGCTTTTAATCCGCCGACTTTATATTCATAACGCTTACGTATCAAATCAAGTCAATAGCATTGCTCTTTTACTTAGGCACAAAATAGTCATAGGTCACAGGCATAGGCCTTTTTAACAGTTTTGATTCTACCAGTGTCATATTTACAACGTTTACACAACAAATTCAGCTAATAATATTGCGCTTTTATTTAGGCACGAAATATTTATTCACAGGCGCTAGGCTTAGGCCCTTTTACCAGTTTTTATTCTACCAATGTCATATTCACAGCGTTTACACATCAAATTAAGCTAATAATATTGCGCTTTTATTTAGGCACGAAATATTTATTCACAAGCCCTACGCTTAGGCCCTTTTACCAGTTTTTATTCTACCAATGTCATATTCACAACGTTTACACAGCGAATCATGTTAGTAATATTGGACGTTTAGTTAGGCACGGAATATTAATTCAAAGGCCCTAGGCCTTTTTAATAGTTTTGACTCTATCAATACCATATTCACAACCTTTACACACCAAATCAATTTAATAATATTACGCTTTTACTTCGGCACGAAATATTAATTCCTAGGCCCAGGCCAAGGGCCCATAAAGGAATATTTCGTGCCTAATTAAAAGAACAATATTATTAACATTTTTTTTTTGTATAAACGTTGTGAACATGGCATTGATAGAGTAAAAACTATTACAAAGGCCTAGGGCCAATGGATTAATAGTTCGTGCCTAAGTAAAAGCGCAATATTATTACATTTATTTGTTGTGTAAACGTTGTGAATATGACAATGATAAAGTAAAAACTATTAAAAAAGCCCATATGAATTAATATTTCGTGCCTAAGAAAACGTCCAATATTATTAACTTGATTTTCTCTGTAAACGTTGTGAATATGGCATTGGTAGAATAAAAACTGTCAAAACGGCCTAGGCCTAGTGCCTATGAATTAATATTTCCTGCCTAAGTAAAAGCGCAATATTATTACAATTATTTGTTGTGCAAACGTTGTGAATATGACAATGATAAAGTAAAAACTATTAAAAAAGCCTAGGGCATATGAATTAATATTTCGTGCCTAAGAAAACGTCCAATATTATTAACTTGATTTTCTCTGTAAACGTTGTGAATATGGCATTGGTAGAATAAAAACTGTCAAAAAGGCCTAGGCCTAGTGCCTATGAATTAATATTTCCTGCCTAAGTAAAAGCGCAATATTATTACATTTATTTGTTGTGTAAACGTTGTGAATATGACAATGATAAAGTAAAAACTATTAAAAAAGCCTAGGGCATATGAATTAATATTTCGTGCCTAAGAAAACGTCCAATATTATTAACTTGATTTTCTCTGTAAACGTTGTTAATATGGCATTGGTAGAATAAAAACTGTCAAATAGGCCTAGGCTCTAGTGCCTATGAATTAATATTTCCTGCCTAAGTAAAAGCGCAATATTATTACATTTATTTGTTGTGTAAACGTTGTGAATATGACAATGATAAAGTAAAAACTATTAAAAAAGCCTAGGGCATATGAATTAATATTTCGTGCCTAAGAAAACGTCCAATATTATTAACTTGATTTTCTCTGTAAACGTTGTGAATATGGCATTGGTAGAATAAAAACTGTCAAAACGGCCTAGGCCTAGTGCCTATGAATTAATATTTCCTGCCTAAGTAAAAGCGCAATATTATTACATTTATTTGTTGTGTAAACGTTGTGAATATGACAATGATAAAGTAAAAACTATTAAAAAAGCCTAGGGCATATGAATTAATATTTCGTGCCTAAGAAAACGTCCAATATTATTAACTTGATTTTCTCTGTAAACGTTGTTAATATGGCATTGGTAGAATAAAAACTGTCAAAAAGGCCTAGGCCTAGTGCCTATGAATTAATATTTCCTGCCTAAGTAAAAGCGCAATATTATAACATTTATTTGTTGTGTAAACGTTGTGAATATGACAATGATAAAGTAAAAACTATTAAAAAAGCCTAGGGCATATGAATTAATATTTCGTGCCTAAGAAAACGTCCAATATTATTAACTTGATTTTCTCTGTAAACGTTGTTAATATGGCATTGGTAGAATAAAAACTGTCAAATGGGCCTGGGCCTAGTGCCTATGGATTAATATTTCCTGCCTAAGTAAAAGCGCAATATTATTACATTTATTTGTTGTGTAAACGTTGTGAATATGACAATGATAAAGTAAAAACTATTAAAAAAGCCTAGGGCATATGAATTAATATTTCGTGCCTAAGAAAACGTCCAATATTATTAACTTGATTTTCTCTGTAAACGTTGTTAATATGGCATTGGTAGAATAAAAACTGTCAAATGGGCCTAGGCCTAGTGCCTATGGATTAATATTTCCTGCCTAAGTAAAAGCGCAATATTATTACATTTATTTGTTGTGTAAACGTTGTGAATATGACAATGATAAAGTAAAAACTATTAAAAAAGCCTAGGGCATATGAATTAATATTTCGTGCCTAAGAAAACGTCCAATATTATTAACTTGATTTTCTCTGTAAACGTTGTTAATATGGCATTGGTAGAATAAAAACTGTCAAATAGGCCTAGGCCTAGTGCCTATGAATTAATATATTTCCTGCCTAAGTAAAAGCGCAATATAATTACATTTATTCGTTGTGTAAACGTTGTGAATATGACAATGATAAAGTAAAAACTATTAAAAAAGCCTAGGGCATATGAATTAATATTTCGTGCCTAAGAAAACGTCCAATATTATTAACTTGATTTTCTCTGTAAACGTTGTGAATATGGCATTGGTAGAATAAAAACTGTCAAATAGGCCTAGGCCTAGTGCCTATGAATTAATATTTCCTGCCTAAGTAAAAGCGCAATATTATTACATTTATTTGTTGTGTAAACGTTGTGAATATGACAATGATAAAGTAAAAACTATTAAAAAAGCCTAGGGCATATGAATTAATATTTCGTGCCTAAGAAAACGTCCAATATTATTAACTTGATTTTCTCTGTAAACGTTGTGAATATGGCATTGGTAGAATAAAAACTGTCAAATGGAGCTAGGCCTAGTGCCTATGGATTAATATTTCCTGCCTAAGTAAAAGCGCAATATTATTACATTTATTTGTTGTGTAAACGTTGTGAATATGACAATGATAAAGTAAAAACTATTAAAAAAGCCTAGGGCATATGAATTAATATTTCGTGCCTAAGAAAACGTCCAATATTATTAACTTGATTTTCTCTGTAAACGTAGTGAATATGGCATTGGTAGAATAAAAACTGTCAAAAAGGCCTAGGCCTAGTGCCTATGAATTAATATTTCCTGCCTAAGTAAAAGCGCAATATTATTACATTTATTTGTTGTGTAAACGTTGTGAATATGACAATGATAAAGTAAAAACTATTAAAAAAGCCTAGGGCATATGAATTAATATTTCGTGCCTAAGAAAACGTCCAATATTATTAACTTGATTTTCTCTGTAAACGTTGTGAATATGGCATTGGTAGAATAAAAACTGTCAAAAAGGCCTAGGCCTAGTGCCTATGAATTAATATTTCCTGCCTAAGTAAAAGCGCAATATTATTACATTTATTTGTTGTGTAAACGTTGTGAATATGACAATGATAAAGTAAAAACTATTAAAAAAGCCTAGGGCATATGAATTAATATTTCGTGCCTAAGAAAACGTCCAATATTATTAACTTGATTTTCTCTGTAAACGTTGTGAATATGGCATTGGTAGAATAAAAACTGTCAAATGGGCCTAGGCCTAGTGCCTATGGATTAATATTTCCCTGCCTAAGTAAAAGCGCAATATTATTACATTTATTTGTTGTGTAAACGTTGTGAATATGACAATGATAAAGTAAAAACTATTAAAAAAGCCTAGGGCATATGAATTAATATTTCGTGCCTAAGAAAACGTCCAATATTATTAACTTGATTTTCTCTGTAAACGTAGTGAATATGGCATTGGTAGAATAAAAACTGTCAAAAAGGCCTAGGCCTAGTGCCTATGAATTAATATTTCCTGCCTAAGTAAAAGCGCAATATTATTACATTTATTTGTTGTGTAAACGTTGTGAATATGACAATGATAAAGTAAAAACTATTAAAAAAGCCTAGGGCATATGAATTAATATTTCGTGCCGAAGAAAACGTCCAATATTATTAACTTGATTTTCTCTGTAAACGTTGTTAATATGGCATTGGTAGAATAAAAACTGTCAAATAGGCCTAGGCCTAGTGCCTATGAATTAATATTTCCTGCCTAAGTAAAAGCGCAATATTATTACATTTATTTGTTGTGTAAACGTTGTGAATATGACAATGATAAAGTAAAAACTATTAAAAAAGCCTAGGGCATATGAATTAATATTTCGTGCCTAAGAAAACGTCCAATATTATTAACTTGATTTTCTCTGTAAACGTTGTTAATATGGCATTGGTAGAATAAAAACTGTCAAATGGGCCTAGGCCTAGTGCCTATGGATTAATATTTCCTGCCTAAGTAAAAGCGCAATATTATTACATTTATTTGTTGTGTAAACGTTGTGAATATGACAATGATAAAGTAAAAACTATTAAAAAAGCCTAGGGCATATGAATTAATATTTCGTGCCGAAGAAAACGTCCAATATTATTAACTTGATTTTCTCTGTAAACGTTGTTAATATGGCATTGGTAGAATAAAAACTGTCAAATAGGCCTAGGCCTAGTGCCTATGAATTAATATTTCCTGCCTAAGTAAAAGCGCAATATTATTACATTTATTTGTTGTGTAAACGTTGTGAATATGACAATGATAAAGTAAAAACTATTAAAAAAGCCTAGGGCATATGAATTAATATTTCGTGCCTAAGAAAACGTCCAATATTATTAACTTGATTTTCTCTGTAAACGTTGTGAATATGGCATTGGTAGAATAAAAACTGTCAAAAAGGCCTAGGCCTAGTGCCTATGAATTAATATTTCCTGCCTAAGTAAAAGCGCAATATTATTACATTTATTTGTTGTGTAAACGTTGTGAATATGACAATGATAAAGTAAAAACTCTTAAAAAGCCTAGGGCATATGAATTAATATTTCGTGCCTAAGAAAACGTCCAATATTATTAACTTGATTTTCTCTGTAAACGTTGTTAATATGGCATTGGTAGAATAAAAACTGTCAAATGGGCCTAGGCCTAGTGCCTATGGATTAATATTTCCTGCCTAAGTAAAAGCGCAATATTATTACATTTATTTGTTGTGTAAACGTTGTGAATATGACAATGATAAAGTAAAAACTATTAAAAAAGCCTAGGGCATATGAATTAATATTTCGTGCCTAAGAAAACGTCCAATATTATTAACTTGATTTTCTCTGTAAACGTTGTGAATATGGCATTGGTAGAATAAGAACTGTCAAATAGGCCTAGGCCTAGTGCCTATGAATTAATATTTCCTGCCTAAGTAAAAGCGCAATATTATTACATTTATTTGTTGTGTAAACGTTGTGAATATGACAATGATAAAGTAAAAACTATTAAAAAGCCTAGGGCATATGAATTAATATTTCGTGCCTAAGAAAACGTCCAATATTATTAACTTGATTTTCTCTGTAAACGTTGTAAATATGGCATTGGTTGAATAAAAACTGTCAAAAAGGCCCAGGCCTAGTGCCTATGAATTAATATTTCCTGCCTAAGTAAAAGCGCAATATTATTACATTTATTTGTTGTGTAAACGTTGTGAATATGACAATGATAAAGTAAAAACTATTAAAAAAGCCTAGGGCATATGAATTAATATTTCGTGCCTAAGAAAACGTCCAATATTATTAACTTGATTTTCTCTGTAAACGTTGTGAATATGGCATTGGTAGAATAAAAACTGTCAAATGGGCCTAGGCCTAGTGCCTATGGATTAATATTTCCTGCCTAAGTAAAAGCGCAATATTATTACATTTATTTGTTGTGTAAACGTTGTGGATATGACAATGATAAAGTAAAAACTATTAAAAAAGCCTAGGGCATATGAATTAATATTTCGTGCCTAAGAAAACGTCCAATATTATTAACTTGATTTTCTCTGTAAACGTTGTGAATATGGCATTGGTTGAATAAAAACTGTCAAAAAGGCCTAGGCCTAGTGCCTATGAATTAATATTTCCTGCCTAAGTAAAAGCGCAATATTATTACATTTATTTGTTGTGTAAACGTTGTGGATATGACAATGATAAAGTAAAAACTATTAAAAAAGCCTAGGGCATATGAATTAATATTTCGTGCCTAAGAAAACGTCCAATATTATTAACTTGATTTTCTCTGTAAACGTTGTGAATATGGCATTGGTAGAATAAAAACTGGTGAAAGGGCCTAAGCCTAGGCCCAGGGTCTGTGAATAAATATTTCGTGCCTAAATAAAAGCGCAATATTATTAGCTGAATTTGTTGTGTAAACGTTGTAAATATGACACTGGTAGAATCAAAACTGTTAAAAAGGCCTATGCCTGTGACCTATGACTTTAATATTTAGTGCCTAAGTAAAAGAGCAATGCTATTGACTTGATTTGATACGTAAGCGTTATGAATACAAAGTCGGCGGATTAAAAGCTGTTAAACAGGGCGAGGTGTAAGGTCTATGAATTAATTAAGTAAAAGAAAAATATTACAAATTTGACATGTTATGTAAATATTTGGTGCCTAAGTAAAAGGGCAGCGTTATTGAAAAATCCCACATTATTTTCCTTTCCTGAACACAGCAATTTTTGCTTGGCTTACATAGAACGTTTTGTCGAAATACATAGAACGTTTTGTCGAAAGTTTGGAGTTCCCAATTCAGGTCTCAATATAGGCCAGGACAGGAAACGGCAATCTCTATATCCCCCCCCTCCTCCTCCCGAACTTCTGTGGCCAGTTGCCCTAAGTATGAACCGACATGAAAATTCCGACAGACAAAAGAGCTCCTTCCCATCGTTAGGCACCTTGGGAAACTGCCACACCAGAAATCTGCCACACATTCAAAGTGTTCCTCGGAGGAACAGCAATTTGTGCCCGGCCCCTTAATGAAAAGCGTGTGGCAGTTTTCCTGTGTGGCAATTATCCGGTGTGGCAGTTTTCTTGTGTGTCGGTTTACAGTAAACCGAAAAGAAACTACAAGAAGGTTAGAACAACATATCTATAGATACACTCGTCGATGGAGCAGTACTACGTTGCTTAAAGCAGGTGAATGTGAGTAGCAGCAATTCAAGTGTGGTTAAATTGGGCGCAAATGTTTTCAATTTTGCACAGTAACTTGCTGCTGATGCATGAGGAAATGCTGCATTTATAAAACTCTGAATCATTTTGGGGATCCTTTCCATTTTTATTTTAAACGGAAAAACCTCAACCTTAGTGCCAATTTAAAACATAACATTAAAATTGAAATCTTCACAAAGTCGTTTCAGTGCACAATAGAACCCGTTGTTATTTTAAAATTTTGTTAATTATAGCGTTTATTATCTGGGTATAGTTATCGGCTTATCAACTCCAATAATCGGAGATTATTGTGTACTACAAACGCATTTCAGTTTTCTATGTTTCGTGTACTTTTCTTTGACGTTTTGTAAACTTACACATTCAGCACGAATTATCGGTTTTTAAGGCAAGATTTCCTTATGCATGTGTTTTCCAAAATATTCACTCTATCACCTGTAATAATTCAGCGAGTATTAGTTGTAATCACAGAGTTTGTGAACTGCTTCATGCATTACTTTTCGTGTGGCAGTTAAGATGATTTTTGTCGTATGCACGGCGAAACATGACCTAACATTGCAAGAAAGCTTTGGTAATATTATGGAGTACATACATATTAGGTGCGCAACTTAATTCTCAGCCCCTAACCGCAAGCGATCATAGAACGTCGGCAAATGCAAATAGCTGTGTGCGATAATGGCTGATTGCAGCGCCGTCCAACAGCTTTCCAGGCAACCGTAACCGCTCACAGCTGTAGGGACAGAAGGGACGAAGGTTGACGGTTAAAGCAATGTCGTTCAAGGAGCAACATTTGAGGCAGTGCCTCCTGTTCGCGTTTTGCTGAAAACAAAGTGCCGCGAAAGCCCAGCAAATGATCTGTGCTGCTTTGGGTGAGGCTTCTGTGTCCTACATTACGTGTGGTTCTAGTGGTTTAAGCAGGGAAATTTTGATCTCCGTGATGAAGAAGTTCCGGGACAGCCACAGAAAGTTTATGATGAGGAACTGGAACAACTGTTGGACGCGGATTCCTGTCGCACATATTTAGAGCTCGCACAGGAATTCGAAGTGACATGGAAAACCATTGCAAAGCGCCTACACAAGCTTGAACGGATTCACAAGGAGGGCCGCTGGGTCCCCCACCAACTCACAGCTGCGAAGAAGTCTGGACGCTACGATGTTGCTGTGTCCTTGCTTTCCAGATTCAATAAGAAGGATTTCCTCCACAAGAATTTGACCTGTGATGAGAAGTGGATCCTCTACGATAATCCTAAGCTGCGCAAATCGTGGGTTTGTCCAGGTGAGGCTACCACCAGTACTGCCAAACCGAATATCCATGCCAGGAATTTGCTGCTGTGCATATGGTGAAATCAGCGCGGTGTCGTACACTATGAGTTGCTCAAACCTGGTGAAACGGTTAATGCTGAGCGTTTTTGTCAGAAACTCATTCGTGTGAGTGACGCACTATAGGCGAAAAGGCCATACACCGGCAAGGGCAGAAAGTGAGGATAACGCGCGTCCTCACACCGCGAAAACGACTTTAAACACGATCACCGACTTGGGATGGGAGATTTTGTCCCACCCGGCGTATTCTCCAGACTTCGCCCCCGTCGGATTATCACCTCTTTTGCTCCCTGCAACATCACCTGAATGTTACGCACTACACTTCTGTAGAGGAGGTCCACACAAGTATTGATAACTTTATCAACTAAAAACAGCCCTCTTTTTTCCGCAGTGGCATTCGGCAGCTCCCTGACCGATGGCTCAAATGTATCCAACACGACGGGGATTATTTCCCTGATTAGGTATGTATTCGATTTGCTATATTTGCCCTCAACGTGTCGTGCCTGTGTCCGAGAATTGAGTTACACACCTAATAAATCTAAATGACATTTTTTCTTTTCGTAAGAAGGCGGTAAAATTACCAAACAGTCAGATGGTTAACCTGAAGTAAAGTAAAATTTCGTGAAAGAACACTGTAAACAAAAGGTCGAAGACATATGGGCCATTAAAACTTCAGCAAAGTAAACACTATGCAAGTTAAAAAAATGTGTTACTAAAACGTTAAAAAGTTAAAATATATTACTAGATCTTTCGAACCATTCTAAAGTTCATCGTCATATATATAAAATATATTATAATATATATATCGTCATCATCATCATTGTCAACCATTATCAATCCACTGCTGGACGAAGGTCACCCTAAGGTTCTTCCACAACGGTCTGTCTTGTGCCAGTCTCCTCCATTATACTCCAGCATACTTCCGAATTTCATCCACCCATCTCACATGTTGTCTTCTGTGTCTTTTCCTGTTCCTTGGAATCCAGTCTAAATTTTCAGCTGTCCATCGATGGTCTGTCCTTCTGGCAATATGGTCCAGCCCATTGCTATTTAAGAGATTTTACACTGATCATGATACCTTCCACTCTTGTCAATTTTTCTGATCCACGAGTTCCTCTTCTTATCTCTCCTGGTTACACCAAGCATGCATCTCTCCATGCTTCTTTGAATTGTCTGTAGTCTTTGTATGTCTCTTTTAGTTAAGATCAAAGTCTCCATACGTAAGCACTGGAAGGATGCATTGATCAAACAGTTTTATTTTGAGACATAATGGCATATTGCTCTTGAAAATTATACTGTTTCTTCCAAAAGCTCTCCAGGCTAGTTTTATACGCCAATTAATTTCTTTATCAATCTGACCCTCCCTTGATATCTGCTGTCGAAGATAAATGTAGGTATTTGTTATCTCAAGTTTTTCCCCATCAATTGATAAATCTTCATTTTTTGTAAAAGCATTGTACATCACTTTTGTCTTCTAAAAGTTCATTTTTAATCCCACATCTTTACTCTTGTCAGCAAGTTCCTGGAACATAGTCTTCACCTCTAATGGCGTAGTTGCAAAAATGACTATGTCATCAGTAAAACGAAGGTGAGTTAGATAATCTCCATTAATCTTTATCCCTTTGTTCTCCCAGTTCAGTGATTGAAGACGTTTACCAATTGGCATTAAAGAGTTTGGGAGATATATTGTCATCTTGTCTTACTCCCTTTCCAATTTTTATGTATGCTGTATTCTCAAACAGCAGAATCTTTGCACTTGCATTTTCGTAGATGATATTAATAAGGTTAATGTGTATGTATTTAATAAATTACGATTAATCTCTGACGTACTTTCTGTGCAGATATCATGTTTAGTAGATAGTTGTTACATTGACTGAGCAATAATGATTAAGGTGTCGTAGGGATGGTATCTTTAGGGATATCAAAACCCGAAATTGATGTCCCAGAAGATAACATCCTTACGACTTCGTAATCATAATAATTTTTGCTTGTGTTGCTTATTATGATTACGAAGTCATAAGGATGTCATCTTCTGGGACATCAATTTTGTATTTGTTACATATCGGTCAATGTAACAAATACACGGTCGACTTACATTAATGTAACCATCAGCTAATATCCCGAGTAACCGCCGTGTGCAGCGCGGACAGCAGCTAGACGTCATTGGAGTGACTCAATAAGGTGCTGCAAGGTATTTACAGGTATGTGGAGCTATGCTGATTGCAGTGCATCTGAGATCTGCTGGAGGGTGCGTGGTGGAGGATCTATAGAGCAAACAACGCGATCGAGGTGGTCCCACAGATGCTCAATCGGATTTAAATCTGGGTAATTAAGTGTGCCAGGGAAGTACTTTGAAGTTTTAATCGTGCTCTTCTAACCACTCTCGGACATTTTTAACTGTGTGTTGCACGTCGCATTGTCGTTCTGGAAGATACCATCCGCCCCAGAGAAGACAATCAGCATGTATGGGTGGTCTACAAGGATGGATTCATAACGAATTCGGTCCATAGTGCCTTTCACAGGTACGAGTGGACTTAGAGAATACCACGAAAACATTGCGCAGAGCATAACGCTGCCCCCACCAGTTTGTGTTGTTCCAGCAATGATTGAAGAGTGTTTGTTCTCCGATGTTTCTCGCCTTATATGCCGACGTCCATCCGTTCGATGAAGCAGAAAACGTCACACAACGGAGAAGGCCCTTTGCCAATCAGCGGAGGTCAAATTCTGATTCCGCCGTGGAAATGTAAGCCTTTTCTGCCGATACACCTTCGTCACCATAGGCGTAGTGATCATCCGTCTGCATCGGAGCCCAATACGTAGCAGGCTTCGCTGAACTGTCGTTTTAGACACACTTCCGGTAGTCCCCTAGTTCATTCGGCCATTGAGTTGTTCCACTGTAGCGTGTCGATCCGCCCTCACCCACCTTCGCAACCGACGTTCTCACATCAACGGCACGTGGCGCTCCGCAGTTTCCACGTCGATTATTCGCAATGGTGCCATTTCTCCAATCACGATACCCTTTAACCACAGCAGCACGCGAGGAATTCTCAAAGTGCGCTGTTTGAGAAAAACTGCCACCGTTGGCCAGAAAGCTGATAATCATCACTTTTTGCAAATCTGATAAATCGCTCCTTTTATTCATGACAGCAAGGAGTGATATGTTTTCACATCAGATCAGATCATATGAAGAGGATTTTAGGAAAGGAGTGTTTGACCGCAGGTCTTAAACAACCCTTAGAAATAGGAAGCTAGGAGATTTCTGCTAGAGTGCCCGATAAGAAAGTGACACGGAAGCTAACTAGGAAGGGGAGGAAGAACCCTTATTTATTACCGGAGGGTCAGTACCCAGGGCCCGACGGCTTAACGTGCCCATCCGACGCACGGCGGATACTTAGTGGTTCGAGCGTTCGTACCTGCCTGGGATCGAACCCGAGGTCTTTTCTGTGGCAGTCACGAACGATGACATCTAGGCCACCCGCGGCCCGATATGTTTTTAGAATGCCTACAGCACACCTTCTATACCCTCCAAGTCAGCTCACAACACCAACACGGTCTTCCTTTCATTGGCTACGCGCTGTTGACGTCAAAAGTAGGAGGTGGTCACAATGATGTGACTCGACTATGTATCTACTGAACATGATATCTGCACAGGCGATACGTCAGAGATTAATCGTAATTTATGTACAGTATATACCTGTGTACTTGTAACATTTGTTGTCACATCTGATGATGAACCTTTACAGTAGTTCGAAAGATTTAATATCTTTTAACTTTTTAACGTTTTAGTAATAAATTTCTTAACTTGCATAGTGTTTACTTTGCTGAAGTTTCAATCGTGTAGTGACTGGCATATGTCTTCAACCTTTTGCTTATAGGTTTACCTAAGATGGTTACCGCTCCGGAACGTCGGCTTCAGAGCTTTTCTTCGTAACTGCTTGTTATGCTCAATCCCCTTATTCTACCCTCTTTGATTACACCACAAAAATAAACGCATTTAATACGCTATATGCGCTTCTTAAGAAATACCATTTTCTAGCAGAAACATATTTTTTAGAAAATATATTTTAAAAAAAAAGAGGCAAAAGGGCAGAAGTGTAATTGCGCTGAAGAACTGAAACACTGTTAGTCAATGGGTAAGAAGTTATGAACTGCAAAGCTGTTGTTAAAAAACTTCCTCGTAATTAATTACCGTCGGAAAGAAGCGTTGTCCCTTTCTGTAGATCTGATATATCGCTCCTTTTATCAATGACAACAACGAGTGATATGTTTTCAGAATGCCTACAGCACATTTTATATACCCTCCAAGCCAGTCATCTGGAGGTTTTAACTAAATGTATCTCTCTAGGCTTTGGGAAATAGTACTGAAAGGAAACATTTGTGCGACTGAGAGAAAATTTCTTACATTTTATTTCCTGTATTCCATTTGATTTACAATAGGGATCCGCGGGCTGAAAACGTAAACAAATCTGCCGGAGACAGGCACGGTATATTTTTAATTAAAGAGGGTGATTCAAAAAGGTTGTTACAATTTTGAAAATTTATAGAACTTTACACAGAATACTTACAAAATTATTTGAAGCGTTCGTCGTAGCAAAGTATATTAATTCTATCCCACATAATCATTTCGGTTCCATGTGACTGCCATTGATGGTGCAGCAGACATTCCACCTTAAGTCAATTTCTTCCGTAGCTCGAAGCAGCATATCTGTTATTTTTTCTGCATCTATGGTGGTATTTCGAGTTTTGATTTCAGCGGAATTTGCAGGTAGTCTTAGAACAAACACTAGATCTTTAATGAACCCCCATAGAAAAGAAATCAAAAGGTGTCAAGTCGGGAGAACGAGGTGGACATGTTATCAATCCTGTTTGGCCAATCCACCGGCCTGGAAAAGTTTTGACGAAATCCCTGACATCTGTGCAGCAGTGAGGTGGTGCACCGTCTTACTGAAAGTGAATGCTTCCTTTTTGGTCATTATCATCCAACTGTGGAATGAGACAATTTTCGAGGGTATCCAGGTACACGATACTGCTGATAATTTTTCTTATTAAAATAGAAGGGGTTGTTAACCTTATGTTTGCTAAGTGCATAAATCACTTAGGAAAATTAAGGTTTACCTATAGGCGTTCCAGAGATTCGCATAAATTTTCAGCTCCCCAAATCCTGCAGTTTTGAGTGTTAACCTGGCCACTTCCATGAAATGTCGACTCGAGCTAAAGATTACTTAGTCCAGGAATGTCCCATGTTCTTCTATCCCATGCAGCATTTCCAGACAGAATTTCTGACGAGTGCTACTAATTTCCAGAAACATGTCTAACGTTCAAGTTTGCCCGGCGCGGACAAACTTGTACGTTATATTGGAGCCCGAACTCCTAGGATGACCCGGCTGTTAAGTTTCTCGGAATGATGTGTTCTTTCCACACGGCGGGATAGGGAATGTGAGAATCTCTTCTTCAGTGCTTCGAAAAAATAAATGTGTGTGATGTTACGTTCCACACACCAATTGTCTGGGATTTCTCAAAAACACAGTTTTCATGGGACGACTGCGTACAGCAAAACATGGTCCCGGATGACCCGAGGACCATGCCCACGGCCCTCTTTCGGGCGGAGGGAGATGTGACGTACCGTCTACGCAAGATAAAGGCAAACAAACAGCAGTGAGAGCACGTGTCAGCGTAGCTCAGTTGGGAGAGCTACTTACTCCGGAGTGATTCAATGCTCGCCGCTGACAAACTTATACGTTATACATGGTAAATCTTTATGGCTTAAAGTGCAATTGCTTTCATAACACTCGCCAAAGCGTCGGCTGTGAAGTACCCATTTCACGCATCGCACGTCGCGTTGAGTTCGTGGAACTGCGAACGTAGCTCTCCTTCACTTATTCCACGACAGAAGCAGAAACGCGTGGGCGACCAGGAGACTTCTTACGGAGAATAGAACAACCAGTCTGTTGCTTTTTTCCTTGATTGAAAGTTTAAAGACCACCGTGAGCAACTCAAAGGACTATAAGTAGTCGCCCGTCCCTAATTTAGGGCTACTGGTTCCAGGGAAGGGTTCCAGGAAGTTTCTCGGAATGATGTGTTCTTTCCACACGGATGTTATGCATGGATGTTATGTTTGTCTTACTCAGCAAGCTCAGTAAGACAAACATAACATCCATGCCTCACCGAGATTCGAACCTGGACCTATATCGGATGAATGTTCATGAGCCAGCGCTTACATTGTAAAAACACAAATTTATCCGTGACACAGATCGAAACCGCGCCCCGCCCCCGCCGCCCCGGTGGCGCAGTGGTCTAAGGCGCTGGCCTCTGATCATTCGTCCGTAAGGGGTCCGGGTTCGATTCCCGGTGAGGCATGGATGTTGTGTTTGTCTTACGGCACTGGCTCTCTCCCTTCCCTGGAACCAGTGACCCTAAATTAGGGACAGGCGACTGCTCATAGCCCATTGAGTTGCTCACGGTGGTCGTTAAACCTCCAATCAAAAAAAAAAAAAAATCCGCGTCCCTTAACTCCGGAGTAAGTTGCTGTCCCAACCAAGCTATAAGGACGGAATGTATCGTTGTAGATTTTCGTCTTGACTCCTGCTTTACTTCTGTAGTACGTCACAAGACCAGTGGCGTAACTAGCACACGTGCGCCCCCCCCCCCCTCGCAAGATTTACTTCAGCGCCCCTAAGCGCAGTAATTTTCCCAAGATTTCAAGCACGAGGGAGGATGAGTTTTTCGCGGTGTGGAGAAGGGAAGGGGAGTGTCGGGAAGTCAGGGAGAGTGTCTGAAAAAGTAATGCTGGTACCTAGAGCTCAGTAGTTTTGACTTTTTAAGTACTAGATTTAACAATACGTGTAATTGTTTTGTACAAAACTAAAATAAATCACTTGAAGAAATCACCCTCTTGTACAACCAGATCTGCGGCTGCTGTGAATAAACATTGGCGCCTGTCGTCTTCGTAATGCTAGGTCACTGACTCACTGACTGCATCCCTACATCTTCCATGGGAAATTCCCATGTGGTCTCGGGCTTTAGCGGAGCAGCGTAGAGAGGGAGATTGGGGACCAATCGTATAACAACTCGGAGACAAAGTGCCGAATAGCTTCAATCTGTAGGACATCCAGTGCTTTAGGGCCCAATAGCTTCAAACTATATGACATCCAGGGTCGCGGGTGGCATAGTGGTCAGCGTTCGTGACTGCCATGGAGATAACCTCAGGTTCGATCCTGAGCATATTCGAACCACTAAATACCCGTCGTGCGTTGGATGGGCACGTTAAGCCGTCGGACTCCGGGTACTGCCCCTCCCCGGTAATAAATAAGGGCGTCTTCTCCTCCTTTCTACTTCGCTTCCGCGTCACTTTTCTATCGGGCGCTTTAGCCCAAATCTCCTAGTTTCCTATTTCTAGGGGTTGTTGAAGACCTGGGGTCAGACACTTCCTTCCTAAAATCCTCTACATATGATCTGATCTGATTTATTTAGGCAAAGCTAAATGTACCTTAAAATAAAATGTGAACCTTTGGGTTGATAGTTTGTTTGTTTGTCTTTGTGCGTGTTCAAATTTTTTCAAAACACTGTAACTGGAATCTGCGGTGCGCCCCCTTCCCCTTCTCCGCAAGTGCGGGGTTCCGGGGATGGTAGTTTCACCACTGCACAAGACATCTGCGCCACCGGGGCTAACAACCAGACTCACCTAAATTCTTATGCGAAGAGTAAATTATAGGTCTAGTGGGAGGATCCCTACGATACAAGGATCAAAATTTCCGTTTAACAGTTGTTCTGGATTTCGTTTCTTGAAACCAAATCACTCACCACTTGCGAAAGTAGCAATTTCAAAATTTACGCCGTTGGCTGTCGTGGTTAGGGAATTCGGTGCTATGGCATTTTTTAATTTTTTTTATTTTTATTTTTATTTTTTTTTCGAGGTTTAACGACCACCGTGAGCAACTCAATGGGCTATAAGCAGTCGCCCGTCCCTAATTTAGGATCACTGGTTCCAAGGAAGGGAGAGAGCCAGTGCCGTAAGACAAACACAACATCCCTGCCTTACCGGGTTTCGAACCCGGATCCCTTTTGGACGAATGATCAGAAGCTATCGCTTAGACCACTGCGCTTCCGGGACGGCAAAGCCAAAGTTATTATAAGTATTCTGAATAAATTTCTATACGCTTTCAAAGTTGTAAATCCTGTTTTGTTAACCCTGTAGCCTAGTAGATGAAGTAGGGCAGGAATTCGCCACTGAGGTGCGTAAGAAAAAAGACTTCATATGAACGCTTTAGAAAACTCTGTATATTTCCTTCCATATTTAAAAAAATACGAAATGACAAAAACAATTGAAAAAGTTCGTTTGGTTCCCGATCATACTACTAGTAACGCACAGATTTCTAAGTTGCTTGCACGTCGAATATTAAAATGTGTCATTGAAAATGCAATGCCTAATTATTCAGTAATAAGAGTTTGAATCGTGTTTTCGTTTATTTCCAGAATTTCTGACTGCTGCTACAAAATGGGGCCTGGAAAAATTCCCAGTTTGCAGGAACTATCTTTAAAAAGAGTTTTTCAGGACATATTTCGACACGGAACAAAATTCCGCGATGACTCCACAAATTATCTGCAATTCCGTAAGTACCACATTCTTCAGATCCCCTTTTGTTTTTAAAGTACGTCTGACTAATAAGCAACCAATAGAAAATGTGAGAAAGTTTCTAAATTATATGTTTAAAAATGTAATGTTTGTCCAGACTACATTGTAAAAGCAGGGTTCATTCTAGGACTGGAAACGGAAAGGGTGCTTGTTATGAAAAAATGGCAATTTATTTTCAAAGGGCATTAAAGTGTACATCGACCTAACGAAAACAAGACTGTGCAAGCAGCGTTAATTCACTCTGGATATTAAAATATTACTATTAATATATCAATGCTTAAACGTGCAATGAGCGCACATTCAATAAGCAATTTCTGAACAATGTACTTGAATTATTTTTTAATAAATCAAACCATTCAGAAAATAACAAAACAATTTTCCGCAAATCATAAAAATATACCCCTGCTTCTAGCATTTCTCCATTTAGGAAGAGAATCATAAAAATTGACTTCGTTTAATTATCTTTAACATGATTAAGTGGTCGATTTTCATTCTGTTTCTGTTATGAGTCAGTGCTGTACTCCAGGCACACCTAACCTGATAATGGGTGGAAAACCTAGAACAATATGATTCAGCCATAGCAATATAGTTCGCATTTTCGCCTATTAACGTCAGTCCTGGCCGGTGACTACGTGCTGCCGTGCTGCAACACGCTAAAAAACTTTTAAATCAGAATCGTATTGTTTATTGTAGCTGAAAGCCTGACAGTGCATGCATATGATTTGCTGCCAGCCCAAAATCTGATTTTCCGACGGACCGTAATCAAGTCTCCTATTCGTCGTTCGGTTTGTGGTGTCGGTTAGCACACGGGAATAACAGCCTGGTTCTGCTGCCGCCTACGCGTTCGGTCTTTCGTGCTGCAAACCAAGTAGCACGACACCAACAGAGTGTCGTTCCTGCCTCCTACGCCACACACCTTTTGGGGGTTTTCTTGTCAAGCTGGCCAAAAGGGTTTCCATTGCGCTGTATTTCTCTCAGCACGATATAAGATCTCCGGAAGCAAACGGCCTCGAAATCAATGACCCAAACCCCGCCCCCTCTTTCTCCCATCGGATATGGGAGCAGGGCAGTTGACCAATAGAATAGGGGAAAACTTATCTGATTGTTTGTTTAACAATAGAATAGGGGGAAACTTATCAGATTGTTTGTTTGTGAAAACTTCTCTGATTGTTTGTTTAACAATAGAATAGTGGGAAAACTTATCTGATTGTTTGTTTAACAATAGAATAGTGGGAAAACTTATCTGATTGTTTGTTTAACAATAGAATAGGGAAAACTTATCTGATTGTTTGTTTAACAATAGAATAGGGGGAAAACTTATCTGATTGTTTCTTTAACAATAGAATGGGGGGACTTATCTGATTGTTTGTTTAACAATAGAATAGGGGGAAAACTTATCTGATTGTTTGTTTAACAATAGAATAGGGGGAAACTTATCAGATTGTTTGTTTGTGTAAACTTATCTGATTGTTTGTTTAACAATAGAATGGGGGAGACTTATCTGATTGTTTGTTTGTGAAAACTTATCTGATTGTTTGTTTAACAATAGAATAGGGGAAAACTTATCTGATTGTTTGTTTAACAATAGAATAGGGGGAAACTTAACTGATTGTTTGTTGGTGAAAACTTATCTGATTGTTTGTTGGTGAAAACTTATCTGATTGTTTGTTTGTGAAAACTTATCTGATTGTTTGTTTAACAACAAAATACGGGGAAAACTTATCTGATTGTTTGTTTAACAACAAAATACGGGGAAAACTTATCTGATTGTTGGGGGGAAAACTTATCTGATTGTTTGGTCATTTGCTTGATCAGTCAGTTAAAATCTATCTGTGCTTTCGAATTTTTTGTTCTTTATTCTGTGGTTTTCGTAATCTTTTGATTTCATGAAAGGAGACTGCGATTAATTCAGTAGTTTCTTTGTTTTAAAGTACCATTTTCTTCAAGAACTTTAGAGGTAAACAATGAAGTAACGTCCTTAGGTCGGCCAACACAAGATTTGATTATAGCTCAGACGGCGAAAGGCGGGAAACGTCGTTGGTATAAGAGGCAATTCAGTAGGAAGATATGTGATAGAAATTTGTGGATATGTGGCTGTGAAGTGAGGAATGCTATTTTTACTGTTCGGAATCAATGATTCCTGGTCCAAAGGAGGAATAAAAGATCTCAGACACTTAAACGAGTACATAAAAGACATTCAGGAAGCATATTAACAGTGTACTAGATCTCAGTGCATTTGGAAGAGTGAATATAGCAACACAGTTAAATCGGACATAGCAGGACTCAATACAAAAGCACAATGAATTAGTGGAAAGAAATCGCTATATTCTGTCTAAAATAGTAGACTGCATTAAGTTTTGTGTTGCATTCGAGTTGGCACTACGAGGTCACGATGAAACTGAGACATCCGATAATTGTGCAATATTCCGAGGTTTTGGGGGCACTTTAGATAGTCAACACATTCAAAGCAGTTCGGTGTTAAAAGGCACTTCGAAAGCAATTCAAAATGAATTATTGGACGGCATGCTGGAAGTCTGTCGCGAAATCATTAAATCAGGAAATGGATGAAGCAGATTTGTAGCATTCATGGCTGACGATACAACGGACATTTCAGAGCATTTACAAATGTCACTTGTTTATAGGTACGAAAAATGTGGATCTGTGCATGAGAGGCTTTGGGTATTTTTCAATCCCAGTGGGCAGAATGCAAATTCAATTTCGCAGTGCATTTTGGCAGAGTTTAGAAATATTTTCTGCGAGGGATCTGAAAGTCAAATTATTGCACAAACTTACGATGGAGCTTCCGTGATGAGTGGTGCCCAAAATGGTGTCAAGTAAAAATTAGGGAACATTTTCCTCTTGCACACTACATTCACTGTTATGCTCACCAGCTGAATTTAATTGTACAACGAGCTGCCTCACAAAATCAGTCTGCTAGGGTGTGTTTTCGCAGTCTGTCAGCTTTCTTCGCACGATCACCTTAGCGTCTGTCAGCACTGGAAACCGTTGTTACACGACAAATTCTTAGTGGACCGGCAACAAGATGGAATTTTAAATCGCGAACTGTAAATGCCGTTTATGAAAATCAAGAAGCACTTTGCACTTTTCGAATGCTTTGCTGAGTTAGAAAAAACTGTTTCTTCTAAAACCGTTCAGGAAGCTAGAGGACTCCGTCACAATTTAGAGGACAAGGAATTTGTTTTTTGTCTAACTTTTTCCCACAGAATAATGTCACACGTCCAACAGCCAATTTCAAGTCAGACAGACAGACACAGTGAAAATGAAAAATTGCGTTGGTGCTTTTGTTAGGGCTATAAACAGAATTCGTAGAAACTGTTCCAACAGAAATGAAAGCTACTTTTCTCGTTCAACAGGAGAATAAGAGACGACGCGACGCAACGAATGACACAGATTTTCGGATGCTAAAGAAATATGTGATCGAAGAACAGAAGCTCTCCATTGATTTGAGTCTTCCGATCACCTCGATGCTGCCAGACTCCTGGATTCCACAATTTTTTCTACATATGCAAAAGTATTTTCAGAAAAAGAGCTTGCACTGGCTGTTGAAAACTACCCAATGCTGAATAGAAACAGACTTCGAACAAAATTGACTATTTCGTACGAAAGGCAAAACTTCCGCCAAATTGATGGATCAATTTCTCTTCTGCAGTTGATTTTGAAGAACAACTTAGAGGACACATTTTGCGAAACTGCAACTCTACTCAGGATAATTATAACAATACCAATAACAACTGCAGAACCCGAGATGTGCACTCAAACGAATTAAGATGTTTCTATGTAACACGATGATCCAGAATCGGTTAAATGCTTTGGCTATGCTTTCCATCGAAAAGAGATTGGTGACAAACATCAAGGACTTCAATGCAAGGGTCAGAGAGAAATTTGCAAATAAGAAAAACAGGAGAATGGAATTCATTTTTCGGCATTAGGTAAGCTGATTCCATATTACTCCAGTGTAATTTTGCTTTTCAACCCATCCCCACATCTCCCCAATACGTAGGGACAAGGAAAAAAATGATGTGTAGGGAGATGGAGCAGAGTCATGGCGATTCGTGAGTTTTTGGGAGGGGCTGAAACTGAAGCTTGATCCACGTGCAATTATTATGTACGTTTTTTTTTTCTTTATTTTTTTTCTTGCATTTCATAAACTCTTTACTTGTGCAATACGTTGAGTAATTTCGTTAATTCATATATAATTAATTAATATTTAAGCTCTTCAAAGTGCATTAAAGCTCGCACAAAATAAAGTTGCAAGAGTGACTGACTGAATTGTATATTGTATTAAAAACATGAAACTGAATGAAAACTATTTTAAAAAAATTGGTGAGTAAATAAATTAACGTCCGTTCTTTTTACAGAACTTTGATTTTGTTCTCGGCTATTTTTCACGATGATCAAGATCTGATAATGTTTTGTAGGTAACTGAATTCTGGGCAGATTAATCAAGCCGTATATTCCGCAAAATAGTAGGCTTAATACTCTGTCGAATGCACGATTACAAATTTAAACATTAACGCCAAAGAGCTGAACAAAATGAATAATCATATTAATTTATATAATTACGAAAATCTGTTCTCTGGTATTTTCCCCGATGATCAAGATGACCCCATTGCCCAATTCCTAAAGCCTTTATGGAAATGGTAGCGGGGGGGGGGCGCCGACCGCTTTCAAATCGATGCGTCGCAGCACATACACCCTGATTAAGAGGAGCCACCACTGATTAACATACATATATATCACTATGCTGTTCTCTGAGATTCAGAGGTTAGCTCCAAAAAGAAATACAAACTTCCAGATATTTTTACTTATTGTTGTCGTATCAAACTTCGCCATTTACAGCGATCTTGACACACAACTCGTGCTTCACTGATATCCATTACACGCCGTACACAAGATCTTTTATACTTCATACTCTTAATCTTTTTCTCATGCAGACACTCCTGAATCTGATCCACCCATGTCTTCCTTGGCCTTCCTCTGCCTTTCCTTCCTGCCACTTGGGCTGAAAGATTTTCTTAGTAAGCATTTCATCACTCATTCTTTCAACATGGCCAAACCACCGAAGCATATTGGTCTCCACCTTGCTAACCACATTTTGCTTTACATCACACAACGGCAATACATCTTCATTCCTGGCCTTCAGTGGAATTCTGGTAAACCCGTTCTGCTGTCTGCAGTCTCGCCAACTCATTTGAAGAGGCGTAGAAATACTCGTGCAGTGGGTGTAAATAGGTCGCCGTAGCGCATCTCCTGTTATCAGGTTAGGTTTGCCTGAACTATAGTGCAATTTGAGAAAATATTCTTTCTACTTCACCATTTGCTAAGGTAAATGCAATGCTTAAAAGTTTCTGTATTAGTGGGAATCGTCTACCTACAGTGCCGTCTAATTTTCACAGAATTGGGCATACTTTTGGAATTTCGACAAATACATAATCTCAATAGCAGTTTCAGATAGATTACGGTGATTTGTCCTCATCCCACTCTGACAGTAAATCATCATCTAAGCGATTTGCAACTACACTATCTACCAACAAGTAATTGGACACCTGTTATAGCAAAGGAAAACGAAGTTTATTCACCTTCAATAGTTGGTGGAGCCACCACGAGCGGCGATTACAGCTGCGACCCTCCGGGGCATACTCTCAACCAGGCGTTTTACGACGGCTAGCGGTATTTTCTTCCACTCGGCTTGGAGAAGACAGGTCAGTTCCTTCACCGATTTCGGACGGTGGGGGCACCCCTTAAGTCGAAGCCGCAACTCATCCCAGAGGTGCTCGATAGGGTTAAGGTCCGGGCTCTGCGCAGGCCAGTCCATTCGATTAACCCCATTGTCACCATACCGAGCTATGGCGAACCTCGCAACATGACAGGTGGCATTGTCATCCTGAAAGTAACATGGGTCCACGCCGTAAAACTGCCACAACGTAGGAAGCGCATGGTCATCCAAAATGGTGCAGTAGGTCTCGGCGTTGAGTCTACCAGGAATTGCGACCAAGGGTCCCGTGCCATATCAGGAGAAACACGCCCATAGCATAATTCCACCGCCGCTGAACTTCACAGTTGGCACAATACATTCCGGCAGGAGGCGTTCTACAGGCAGACGCCAAACCCAGACCCTGCCATCCGAACAGTAGAGAGGGAACCTTGATTCGTCGCTCCAGAGAACCTGTTTCCACTGTTCAACGGTCCATTGTCGACGTTCTGCGCACCACGTTGGCCGAGCAGCGCTATTGGACTTGGTGATCAAAGGCTTGTGGGCGGCAGCACGTCCATGATAACCGAGCTGATGGGCTTCCTTACGGATGGTATTCATCGAAAGAACACTCCCGGATGCCTGTTGCATAGATGCCAAGTAGTACGGATTTTCTGTAATTTTACGGATTTTTGGTTGCTGTTACGGAAGTACGTAAACACCGCTGAAATTACAGAAAATCGCCATTTGATTTAATTTTCTGAGATTGAAAGCAAATTTTTATCAACTTAAAAAATTTTTGTTGGTTCTTCAAGTTTTTCTGGGGGAGGGGAATTTAATGCTACATTCTGTGTATTATAGATTCATCATCATCATCATTGTCAATAATTATCAAACCACTGCTGGACGAAGGTCTCCCCAAGTTTCCTCCACAACGGTCTGTCTTGTGCCAGTCTCCTCCATGTCACCCCTGCATACTTTCGAATTTCATCCACCCATCTCCCATGTGGTCTTCTTCTGGGTCTTTTCCTGTCCCTTGGAATCCAATCTAAAATTTCGGCTGTCCATCGATGATCTGTCCTTCTGGCAGTATGTCCAGCCCATTGCCATTTCAGGGATTTGACTCTGATCATGATGTCTTCCACTCTTGTCATTTTTCGGATCCACGAGTTCCTCTTCTTATCTCTCCTGGTTACACCAAGCATGCACCTCTCCATGCTTCTTTGAGTTGTCTGCAGCCTTTGTATGTCTCTTTTAGTTAAGGTCCACGTCTCTGCACCATACGAAAGCACTGGAAGGATGCATTGATCAAACACTTTTCTTTTAAGACATAATGGCATATTGCTCTTGAAAATTATGCTGTTTCTTCCAAAAGCTCTCCAGGCAAGTTTTGTACGCCGATTAATTTCTTCATCAATGTGACCCTCACTTGATATCTGCTGTCCAAGATAAACGTATGTGTCTGTTATCTCCAGCTTTTCTCCATCAATCGATAAATCTTCATTTCTTGTAAAAGCATTGAACATCACTTTTGTCTTCTTAAAGTTCATTTTTAATCCCACTTCTTTACTCTTGTCAGCAAGTTCCTGGATCATACTCTGCAGCTCTGATGGGGTAGTTGCAAAAATGACTACGTCATCAGCAAAACGAAGGTGGGTTAGATAATCTCCATTAATCTTTATTCCCTTGTTTTCCCAGCTCAGTGACTGAAAAACACCCTCCAATGTGGCATTAAAGAGCTTCGGAGATATGGTGTCACCTTGTCTCACTCCCTTTCCAATTTCTATGTGTGTTGTATTTTCAAACAGCCTAATCTTTGCACTTGCATTTTCATAGATGTTATTAATAATATTAATGTATGCATCTTCAATACCGCAGGTTTTCAGAGCCATTGTAACTGCTGATGGTTTCACCGAATCAAAGGCTTTTTCATAATCGATAAAAGCCATGCACAATGGAAGTTCATATTCCCTCGCTCTTTCAATTAGTTCTCTCAGCACATGGATATGATCTATTGTGCTGTAGCCACTCCTGAATCCAGCTTGTTCTCTCGGTTGAGCCATGTCCAGTGTTACCTTCAAGCGGTGTGAAAGAACTTTAGTGAAGATTTTATAAACTACTGATAGGAGGCTGATAGGTCTGTAGTTTCCGAGATCCTCAATGTCACCTTTCTTATGTAGCAGGATCATTGTAGCAGTGTTCCAATCCTCAGGAATCTTTCCTTCATTAAGGCATCGAGTGAAAATTTGGGCGAGTACTGTTTCGATTTCTCCACTTGCTTCTTGTATGATGTCTACAGTAATTCCATCTTCTCCTGGAGCTTTTCCCCGCTTCATGTTCTTGATTGCATGTGCAACTTCTGCTGGAAGGACTGGAGGAACTCTGGTACTGGTATCTTTCATGATGTCTGGAGTGCATGTATCATCCCTTTCATATAATTTGGAGTAGAAATCTTTCACTCTTGTCAAAATTTTGCCTCTATTTCTTGTTACAGAACCATCTTCTTTTCTCAGTGCCATAATCTGTTTTCTTCCCTTACTGAGATGTCCCTTTGCTATCTTTAGGCTTTGGTTGTTTTCAATTGCTTTCCTCACTAGTTCACAGTTGAATTTTCTTACGTCTTCAGTGATACTTTTTCGTACTGTCTTGCATAGCTCTATATATTCCACTTTGAAAGTCACATCTTTCTTTAGTTGTCCTCATATCTCTTCTTTTTTGCATCAACATTTTCGTTTTTCCTGATAATTTATTTACATGCAACTTGTTCTTAGACCCAGCTAATTTTGTTGCTGTTTCCATAAGAGCTTTGGTTACTTTTCTGTTAACTTCAGAGATGTCCACTTCTTCCGATGTTAGGCCTTCTAAAGCAGAGAACCTGTTCTTCAGTACCAACTTGAAGGTATTATGGTGTTTTTTAAGGTTGGTTATGTCAATAGATTTTGTTTGTCTTATGATCTTGCCACGTTCAAGTTTAGTGTTGAGGTGCATCTTACATCTCACCAATCTATGGTCACTACCTGTGTTGAACTTGTTTAGCACACTGCAGTCTTCTATGACGAATTTTTTGTTACACATAATAAAATCAATTTCACTTGTCGTCCCATTTGGATGTCTCCATGTCAGTGTTTCATTCCATGACACCGCTCCCATTGGTTCTCTCCCTGCCGGACGTAACTACGCAGTTTAGCTTTGTCCGGACGCTGCTTAGGCATTTGTTCCGAACTCCCATGATGCACTTCGTGTCTCCCGGGTTAACCAGAGCAGTTGCTTTCGTTCCTCGTAAGCAGCGCTTCTGCTTTATTGTCCTTGATGCTTTTTGGTTCTCTCTGCTGCACGTGCTACCCTACTGTTACATCACGGAAGAGTGAGGCGATTGTGAAGTTTTTTTTTTGCTGTTTTCTTTCATTTATTTTGAATGAAGCGTTCTTTAGACAAACCTTCGTCGTTGAAGAAGAAACAGTGTTTTCTAGAACGAGATTGGCCCTGTTTTGAGAAATCAAAAGTTTCTGTGAACCACGTGTTTTGCAGTATTTGTAGATACGATTTTAGTATTGCGCACGGTGGGCGGGATGATTGCCGAAGACACGCAGAATCGAAAAAGCATAATGCTTTCGGTCAGTTGAAAGTTCAGTCAGTGAGCGATTTGTTTGCATCAAAGGAGAACAGTGTAATAAATGCAGTTCACTTCATTTATTGTGGAACACAATTTACCCATAGCAGCTGCTGACCATGCTAAACCGTTATTTCAAGCCATGTTTCCCGATTCAGCGATCGCAAAAAAATATTCGTGTGGAAGAACCAAGGCTACTGCACTAATTCAGCACATGGCCAGTGTTTCTACAAGACCCATCGTATCTGAAGTTAAAAAAATCCTTTTTCTCTATCTACGGACGGAAGTAATGATGCTCACGCAAATAAACTGTATCCCATTACAATAACATATTTTGACGAAAAATAGGGAAAAATTTAACTGTTTTGTAATCATTGGTTGAATCAAGTAATAATACAGGTGAAGGAATATTCAACGTTTTGAACAATGAGTTTGTTAAAAAAATATCTCATGGAGCAACTGTTTGTCATTTTCTTGTGACAATGCCTAACACTATGATAGGTCAAGTAAAAGATGTTTCTCGCATAAAGAAGGTTCAGCTTGCAATCATAGTGCAGCGATGTTCATGCCATTTAGTAAATTTAGCTGCACAGAAATCTGCTATTCAACTGAAAGGATTTAATGTTGAGCAGTTTCTGATACAGTTGTTCTATTTTTGGAGAAAAGTTCAAAGAGGAAACACAATCTAAAACTGAGTCAAGCTGTTTGTGGTACTAAACCACACAAAATTCTAAAACATGTCAATACTCGCTAGTTATCACTTTTGGAATCCATTGACAGAATTTTAGAACAGTGGGAGGCTCTAGAACATTATTTCAGTGACAATGAAATAGTTAATTCACCGTATAAGAACCTTGCAAGTATGATTGAAAATCCTTCATCTAAACTTTATTGTCTTTTTTTATCTGCTACTCTTCCATTATTTACATCAGTTAACGTGTTCTTGCAGCAGGAAGCTCCGCTTGTGCATGTGTTAAAAAGAAAACTTCATAGTCTGTTATCTGAATTTCTTGTACGATTTATCAAGCCATCGGCATTTGATGTGACAACAACATCTCTTGCAGATGGAAATTTTGGAAGAAGGAGAAATCAAAAAGAAAACTGTGATCTCGTAATTGGATCAAAAGCGACACCTTATATAGGCACAACTGCAGATTTGAGTGAAGACACAGTGGCTACTTTTTGTTCTGAGGTAAGGGAATTTTA
Source organism: Macrothele yani (assembly GCA_039090855.1). Lineage (NCBI taxonomy): Eukaryota > Metazoa > Arthropoda > Arachnida > Araneae > Macrothelidae > Macrothele > Macrothele yani. The sequence continues at coordinate 178,200,135 of CM077034.1, read as the reverse complement.
CAAGGCAGGCTGCAATTACATTTTAAGAAAATTTCCACTTAATGATGAATTTCTGAGTCATGCTGAAATTGCAGATGTAGCATTAAGGCAAAGTGTTTCTTTTGCATCAGACCAATATATGTTTTCCCTGTTTCTTTTAACTATGCTGTTACTTCTGGGAAAATGGATGAAGTGTGGCACAGAATTTCTTTAATAAAAACTGAAAGTGGCCAGTTGAAGTATGAATCATTAAGCAAAATTATGAAAAGGATTTTGATAGTCCCTCATAGCAATGCAAGTACAGAAAGAATTTTCAGTATTGTGAAAAAAAAACATGAATGAATTCAGACCTAATTTAAGTACTCATGTGCTGTCTTCTTTATTAGTAGAAAAAATAAATAGTATTGCACACAGTGAACTATGCTATGAGAAGAAGTTTTCACAAATTGAATTAAGGAAGGCCAAAATGTCAACTACAGCCAGTTTATCATAATAATTTGGCCAACATTACAAGGAATAATTTTTCTTCATGTCTGGAGGTAATTTATTATATTTTTCTGGTAGACAGTATTTTAAATTTTCCCACTAACAAATTATTTTTATTGTATTATTATTATTATTATTATTCTGTTAATAGTTCTGACAGATTAAAATTTGTTGCAGTGTTCAATACCCAAATTTGCCGCTGTAGACTGGATTACTGAAAATTACTGAAAAAAAAAATGTTACTGAAAATTACTAAAAAATGAACATGTTGGTTACTGAAAACTACTTTTAGAGGTTGGTATCTATGCTGTTGAAACACCTCGCGTATGTGGCCCATCGATTTGGTGCGGTTCTTCCGAATCTCTCTGACCAGCACCCGTCGGTCTCTAACTCTCAGTTTTGTGGGTCTGCCGGGTCGGGGCACATTCCGACAGTCACCTCTCATCTTCCACTTGCCAATCACGTAGGCCACTGTCAATTTTGGGTACTTCAACTCCTGGATATGTCACGTATGGATCGGCCATTTCTGTGATACCCGACGCTTACACCTTTCTCGAAATCAGAGAGCTTCGACCTGCGTGGCATCTTGTATATGCGACTGGTTGCGTTGCTGTTTCCCACACGATATTTAACGGCGGCCGCCGTGACGTGTATCAGGACAGCAGATATCGTCGATTGCAGGGGTGTCCAATTACTTGTTGGTAGATAGTGTATTTTGCTTTGACGTAGACATTCGCCACTATTTCGCTTTTGAGACTGTAAGCCTTTAAAAGGATTTCACAAATATTTTAATCAGCTACGATGAACCTTGGTAAACGTGTTAGTTCGATTTTTGTAAACTTGTTGCGATTGAAAGAAGAAGCATTGATTGAGTGGAGCGCCAGCAGGTCAGAGACCAAAAGAGTTCAGACCACTCCATTAAACTAATGATATTCACAACAAGGCTGATGGTATCTGCATCTACAGTGCAGAGTTGTCATCCCCCGTGTCCAGCAGCTGAAATATATATGAATCCAGTCCAGAATTTCGGTTGTCCGTTCTTCTGGCAACATGTCCAGCCCACTGCCATTTAAGGGATTTTACTCTGATCATGATATATTCCACCACCCTTGTCGTCTTCCTTCTCCATCCGTTCCTCTTCTTATCTCTTCTGGTTACACCAAGCATACATCTCTGTATGTCCGGCGCGTAACTATGAAAACCCTGGGTTCGATAACTGTGAATACCCTGGGTCTTCCGGCGCGTAACTGTGAAGACCCTGAGTTCGATTTCCGGTTGTGGCCGATGATAGTTTTTCCGTGACTCACTTATAAAAACGTGGAAAGAGCGATGACTTCTGTTTGATGTCCAGGTTTCTTATAGTGAAAATAGACACACATTTGCACAATATTTCCATTTTTTCAACATATTTCACACGTTTTCAATATTTTCACTGTGCATATATACAGTAAAAATATATCTGTGCTTATGCACACACAACACACACACACACACACAGAATATCGGAACAATAGCAATATTTGTTCTAACCTCGTCTCTCCCTCAAAATCGACTTATCTATGAATAAGATAGCGAAATTTAGGAAATTTAACCCATTCGACCTATACTGCATGTCGACTTATAAGCCGATATGATCAAACACGAACTCTGATCGAAAGAATCCGAACACTACCTATCTGCAAACTCTCTGTAATAGAAAAGGCATTAATATCAATTTGGTCCACTCTTTGCTATTATCAAATAACAGCAACGAGTAGACCAACTGGATATCTTCTGCTGGGAAGGCTGTCCGTTAGATTTTGGTACATTGCTGCGTGAAGTGGTATCCATTTCGCAACAAGAACATTAGTCAGCTCATCGATGTAGGTTGATTAAACCTACATTGGAATAAGTAAGTGGTGTGATATCACGGAAAGTTTCTCAAAATAACACGCAGTAAAGTTCCTGTTAGGTGTCCGTCTTTAAACGAAATTTCCGTTTTTATAAATTTCCCGTTTTTCTTAATTTCCTTATGTTCACAGATTTTCCTTATTCAGTAATTCCATTTACTTCAGAAAATCCCTTTAGGGTTTTCCGTATTTATACAAAATTTCCACATAATCGAAAACGTTGAATTTTCATCACGTGAGCCAGAAATTCCTTTCCGTGGGGGGTGGAGGGGGCTTTTCTGAGGTCGGTTGCTTTAGGTGAAAAGGAATCACACATCTTAACTACTGAGCCACAAAAGCTAGTAAGTCATGTTTACGTTCAAAGTAAAAAAAAATACGCGATGAATTTTTTTATCATTGATGCCGGTGAATTACTTAATTTGTTTTATCTTGGAGATTATTATTTTTTTGAATATGTTTGTAATAATTTTATTTCCTTCTGTAGGAGGACTTGTCACAAATTAAGTATTTTTTCATCGTGATTTTTCAAAACAGCACAATTCTTTGGAACTTGAGATCTTTTTAAACTGACAATGACTTTCGATTATCTTTAAGAAAGGGTGAAATGTATTATCATTTCACCTTTTCATATATTTCACAAAAATCCTAAATATATTTTTTTTCTTGATTGTAGTTTTAACTACCACCGTGAAGCAACTCAGTGGGTTATAAACATTCGCCGTCGCTAATTTGGGGCCACTGGTTCTAGGGAAGGGAGAGAACCGGTGCCGTAAGACAAACACAACATCCGTGCCTCACGGGGAGTCGAACCCACACCCTTCAACGACGAATGGTCATAAACTAGCGCTTATGCCACTGCGCCACCAGAGAGCCAAAATTTGCTTTTAATATCTATAATAGCTTTTGTCATAGGACGAATGGTTATAAAGCAGCGCTTAGGCCACTGCGCCACCAGAGCGGCAAAATTTGCTTTTAATATCTATAATAGCTTTTGTCTTAGGACGAATGGTTATAAAGCAGCGCTTAGGCCACTGCGCATTCAGAGCGGCAAAATTTGCTTTTAATATCTATAATAGCTTTTGTCTTAGGACGAATGGTTATAAAGCAGCGCTTAGGCCACTGCGCATTCAGAGCGGCAAAATTTGCTTTTAATATCTATAATAGCTTTTGTCTTAGGACGAATGGTTATAAAGCAGCGCTTAGGCCACTGCGCATTCAGAGCGGCAAAATTTGCTTTTAATATCTATAATAGCTTTTGTCTTAGGACGAATGGTTATAAAGCAGCGCTTAGGCCACTGCGCATTCAGAGCGGCAAAATTTGCTTTTAATATCTATAATAGCTTTTGTCTTAGGACGAATGGTTATAAAGCAGCGCTTAGGCCACTGCGCATTCAGAGCGGCAAAATTTGCTTTTAATATCTATAATAGCTTTTGTCTTAGGACGAATGGTTATAAAGCAGCGCTTAGGCCACTGCGCATTCAGAGCGGCAAAATTTGCTTTTAATATCTATAATAGCTTTTGTCTTAGGACGAATGGTTATAAAGCAGCGCTTAGGCCACTGCGCATTCAGAGCGGCAAAATTTGCTTTTAATATCTATAATAGCTTTTGTCTTAGGACGAATGGTTATAAAGCAGCGCTTAGGCCACTGCGCATTCAGAGCGGCAAAATTTGCTTTTAATATCTATAATAGCTTTTGTCTTAGGACGAATGGTTATAAAGCAGCGCTTAGGCCACTGCGCATTCAGAGCGGCAAAATTTGCTTTTAATATCTATAATAGCTTTTGTCTTAGGACGAATGGTTATAAAGCAGCGCTTAGGCCACTGCGCATTCAGAGCGGCAAAATTTGCTTTTAATATCTATAATAGCTTTTGTCTTAGGACGAATGGTTATAAAGCAGCGCTTAGGCCACTGCGCATTCAGAGCGGCAAAATTTGCTTTTAATATCTATAATAGCTTTTGTCTTAGGACGAATGGTTATAAAGCAGCGCTTAGGCCACTGCGCATTCAGAGCGGCAAAATTTGCTTTTAATATCTATAATAGCTTTTGTCTTAGGACGAATGGTTATAAAGCAGCGCTTAGGCCACTGCGCATTCAGAGCGGCAAAATTTGCTTTTAATATCTATAATAGCTTTTGTCTTAGGACGAATGGTTATAAAGCAGCGCTTAGGCCACTGCGCATTCAGAGCGGCAAAATTTGCTTTTAATATCTATAATAGCTTTTGTCTTAAAGCCTCCACGGACCGGTACACAGATATAAAATCATTGTATACCATAATGTAAGGGTATTCAGTTTCTTAAGGTAACTCAATACAGTATGCAACGTGTAGAGCACAAAATGGGGAAAGGGAAATAAATATCCGGTGCCAGAGCAACCAAAATTTCACGCGATATGCTGTTCGCAATATCCGATCTTGCTATAGAACTTTAAATTTAGATCCTTCGACTGACGGTTCAAATTTAACAATTAATTAAATTTCAAGTATTTTCGCCAAACGGTCCTATTACCGGGAATTTTTCTTCATATGGATAAGGAAAATGTCAGAACAGAGTTTTTCCGTTAATATACGAAAGGAATTGCGGAAAGATTTCTGAAATTTAAGAATTTTCCGTTAACGCATCTTAAAAATGGCAATTCACCGTCAGTAAGGAATTGCGGAAATATTTCTGAAAATTGAGAATCTTCCTGGCGCGCGAAAAATCCCATGAAGTTGAGGTTTTTTCCGTCGTTTCACTGAAAAGGGTGTATCAGAAATATGCTTCGTTAATTCACGAAAGGAACCACGGAAAGTGTCTCGTCAATATGACAAATCTTTTTGCAGTGTACTGTATAATAAATGTATCAAAGCAAGAGTATGGTATTGTTGTAAATCGTTGTTTGAAACTTGAAGAAAAAGGAATTAAAATTTTGTCTTTGAATGAAATACAGGATTTCGCCATTGTGCAATACAAATTTTGAAGTTGCGAATCTGTTTATTGCTGTAAACATGATATGAATGATAAGTCAGATAATATCCGAAGACTTAAAAATTTCGTCGTTCTGGAGCGGGAATCGAACCTGTGATGGTTATATTCAAATTAATCGGAAACTTGAAACTTGGTCGTTTTGGGTGCCGTGTGGTCAGCATACTCGAGTGCAAACCGGGCGAAGTGGGTTCGATTCCTGTTCCAGGACGACGAAATTAAATAGTTTTTCGGATATTATCTGATTCATGTGATATTTACACCAATAAACGGATTAACAACTTCAAAATGTGTATCATTCAGTCTTTCCTCCAAAGAATGTTGTGCCGATGAATTGAATATTATTGTATACTTAAGAACAAAGTCATTTTTCGGCTTACGAGATTTAGAAATGGGAATCTTCTGGGCGCAGACTGTCGGCACAAAAAAAGAGTAATAAGGACATCACATTCCTCAACATGTTAAAGTGTGTTGCTAAAGATTTCCTCCCAAACACACACAAGGGGAAACTATAAATTACACTAACACACACTGTATGTATCTACATTTAGATATTGAATAGTGCCAAAGAATTGTCACTTAGGAGAAGATCATGTGACATTTTTATTTAAAATAATGTGCAAATATACTTACATCAATTTATTGTTCCGAAATAGTACGATTCCTTAGAATCATTGTAGCTCAAAACCCTTTTCTTTTTCTTTTCAGAACTCATGTTTGCCGATGACATTGTAGAAATGTTTCATGAAAAATTTGCTTATTCTTCCGGAGAAGAAAAGTCTCCAGAAGAGGAGAGTCATATGAGATCGATGCACCAGTTCTCTGATTTTATATTCACCCAATTTGTTAGGAGAATACAAGTGCCTCACATAGGATACACTCCGGAAATCATTACAGCGATTGGTCGCAACTGTAAGGTATGTATTAGATTTTAGATCATCTCATTTAGACATCCACAAAGATGCCTTTGTAAGACAACACTTTGTTTCTGCTTTATTTCTATAGGACGACTACCATATGTTGCACGGTAAGTACGTAGAGTGAACTAGAACAGCTGTTTTCAAAGTGCGTAGAGTGTCCTAAGCACTTATTCAAAACGCGTAGGGTGCACTAGAACATGGGTTCGTAGAACCCACTGGGCGCCATGAGCGTGTTAACGCGTTTTCATTGTCCGTCCCTCAAGCGGTTTGAGCTAGTTGAGACGGCTTTTAAAAATATTTCCAGAATCGGCAAGAGCGTGTTTAAACGTTTGTTCCTTTCTCCTGCGTGGTAACCTAGGACACGCTCCATGTCAGTTGTTAACTGATGAATGGAGTTTAACCAAACCAAATCCTGGGTCCCCAGGAGTTCGAACAGAGGTCCCCCGATTGCTCTCTATCCCCTATGGTGGGCTCTTTGAAGGCAACATCATCAGCGCAATGTTAAATGGGAGAAGTAGAACTGGTCGCACGGGAATTTTTTCATTTCTTCTCAAGTTTTTACTATACTTTTCGTTAACATATGTGCACATTACAAGTATTTACCTTGTAACTTATAGTATACCAGAGAAGCATGAGGACTAGATAGTAAAACTCTTTAAAAGATAAACTGCTAAATTAGCGCTTCAGTATTTAAAAAGTATCGTAAATCTAAATATTAAACTTCCTGTAACTAGTAATGTTTGCGCAGTCTGTATACAGCCTATTTTGGATTATAACGCGTACTTCTATAAAAAAAACGTTCTTTTAATTTCTGCACTTTAAAATTCCCCACTGTCTTGAAAGTAAACCTATTGTTTCAATGTATGAAAGAATGCCCACGGAAAAATGCCCACTTCTCAAAAATATATCAACGGTCGCCTATATCTTACGTCTGTTAAAATCATGGACTTATTATTATTATTATTATTATTATTTCAAGTCTTTAATTTCAACTAGCTGGTCAAGATCGAGGTTCGGCCAATTGGCCACAAAAGTTTTAGGGGCCGTATGAATGAAAATTTCAGTTTCTTGACCACATAATGAGAATTGAATTAGGGACCAGGGACGTGCCAAGCGGGGATGACAATCAACTTTTACAGCTGATAAATTAATACGATATCATTGACGTGGGAGAAGTTGAGAGAACGTTTTACTCTAAGAAATAGTAATGCTACATGGCACGCTTATTATTTTTAGTAAAACTTTATATAATTTAATAGAAAACGACTTGAAAACATAGAATGATTTTTAGTGTTATGTTCAATAACAGATACCGCGGGCAAAAGACTAGCCATTCTTTTTCTAATATTTTTTAAATCTTGAAGATTTCAGCATTCATGATGGGCACGGCCAGCGCTATGACAATGGACTTCGAAAAACATAATGTTTCGACCTAAATCCCTTATGCATTTTATGCTTTAAATCTGTTCGTAAATAGCGACGAAACATCTCTCTAGAAATTGTGAACGTTTTCGGCATTGATCAAGAAACATATGCTTTCTGTTCTGAATTACCTTACCGTTGGACAATTTTAAAGAAAGAGCTTCCAGCGTTGATCGTAAAACCGTGCTCTGAAACAAAGTGGGAAAATAGGATCGATGCAATGAGGGTCGCGAAGACCGGGATGCAAATTGGACGTAATATAATCCACGTTACATTATTTTAGGGCTTTAATGAATCTTTCAGAGACAGAGATACGCGAAATTTAACCAATCTTTCTTAGAAAAAAGAATAAAAACAAAAAAACATGCAAGATTATTTGTTCCAGAAAGATTTGGTAAACTCTTTCTTCAAAAATTAAGGTTACTAGCAAATTCATGCAAACTCAAACACATAGGGGCTTTAAAGGAATGTTCTTCAGCTTTATAAGATATAATTGTGCTTTATGAAAACTCTTAATTTACGGGAAATAGAAAATGATGTAAGAATGAATAAAAATTGAAAACTTTTCTTGTACAAGGCGCTTCCCTATTAGGAGCTTCAAATAAGTTCCAAGAAAACGTTTTATGTAAGTCAAGCGAGAATTGTTCGGTAAAATAAATTACCACGACTTAGCACAATTTTTTTAACTACGGTGTTCGACGGTACAAGTGCTACACTGCTGGCCACCCCAAATGCAACACAAAGAAGGAAGCATTCGATTGCCCTGAAATTCGCAGCATGTGTCGCCCGCAAGAGGGCATGCAAACGATTAGCATTGCATGGCATATGCAAATCATGTGCGCCCGGCACGCCACCGAGAAGCACTATAAGAAGGGTGCACAGAAGGCGGGTGTGAGTAGTGGAAGTATGTTGTGCTGCCGGATCTGTGCGTGGGAAGCCTCCTGATGCCTCGTCGCAGAATACGGCAGTCTTTCCAGAACGTTTCGGAGTTCGACAGAGGACGAATAGTGGCTTATCGGGACAGCGGCTTATCGGACCGAGACATCGGCGCCCGTGTGAGACGAAATCCAGCCACAGTGAGGCGAGTATGGATTCGGTGGGTGCAGGAGGGACGGACGGACCGACGTGAGTGATTGCCGCAGCCGTGGCACACCACGGAGCGAGAGGACCGACATGTTGTTCGGCGGGCATTGACGGCTCGCACCGTCCCATCACGAACGTTAGCGCAGGAATTAGGGTGTATTGCGCAACAACCTGTGTCAGCACGTACCGTTCGACGTCGTCTGCAGGAGCGGGAACTTGTCGCACGGCGCCCATTGCTCCGATTACCATTGACGTTACACCACCGGCGAGTGCGGCGGCAGTTGGCCGTTGGACGCCGCACTTGGACTACGGAGTGGCACGACATTTTCTTCTCCGACGAATCCCGCTTCTGCCTACAACACCACGATGGTCGGATCCGCGTGTCGCGGCACCGCGGCGAGAGACTGTGTGACGCCTGCATTATGCTTCGCCATACCGGTCCGTCGCCTGGCGTATGGTTTGGGGCGCAATTGGATACGACACGCGCACCCCTCTGGTACGCATCGCTGGTACACTCAACAGCCACCGCTACATCTCCGGTTTTTTTGGAGCCTGTAGTCCTCCCTTACCCGCAGGACCTGTCAGCGACCACGTTTCAACAGGACAATTCGCTCCCGCACGTGGCACGCTTCGTGCAACAATTCTTCACGACCCACCAGGTGTCACTGCTGCCGTGCCCTACCTATTCTCCCGATATGTCGCCCATCGAACACGTCTGGTCGCTGATCGGCAACCGAGTGGCCCGGCAAGCAACACTCGGGGCTGCGCCTGATGAACTGTGGCAACGTGTGAAAGCAACCTGGACCGACACACCCCAAGCCCACATCCAAAGCCTCTTTCGCTCGATGCCGCGGCGTGTAGCGGCCGTTATTGCCAGCCATGGGGGCCACACGAACTATTGATGTCTGCGTGTTCCGCAAGTCGCACGGGCCTGTAAGCTCAATCGTTTCATCTTTGTATCTGTTGTTATGTGTCCAGAAAATCTGGCTTCGCTATCTCGTGTCCTTCTTGGTGTTGCATTTTGGTTGGCCAGCAGTGTATTTTCGGAATAGGACGATAATATGGAATTTTTCAATAACGCTGCGCTTTTACTTAGGTTATAAATATTTACATAGCATGCCGAGTTATTAATATTTCTCCTTAATAAGGCACAAAATATTAATCAATAGGCCTTATGCCTAGGATTTTAAATAGTAGTTTTTCTTCTTATGTCATATTCAAAACGCTTATTACATAGCAGGTAAAATTAATAGTATTGCACTTTGACAACAAATACTTATTAGTAGGCGCTAGGCCTTTTTAACAGTTTTAAATCCATCGCACTAAAGACTCATGACGTTTACAAAACATGTTAGGTTGTTAATATTGCTCATTTACTTAGGTATGAAATATTAATTACTACGGCAGAACATCGGTAGAATAAAAACTGTTAAAAGGGCCTGTGAATTATTATTTAGTACTTAAGTAAAAGTGCAATATTACTAACGTTACTTTTTATGTAAACGTTATATATATGACACCGGTAAAATAAAACCTGTTAAAAATGACTTAGGACTAGTAATTAATATTATTAATATTTAATGAATATTTAAAAGCGCAAAGCTATTAATTTGACTTGTTACGTAAACTTCATGAATATGAGATTGGTGGAATAGCGACTACTAGGGGCACGAAAACTGTGAGGGGGCAGAAATAAAATTGTAATCTATAGAGGCGACCTACCTAGAAGTTTACAAGGTAATATCAAAAGTGTGATTTTGGTGCAACCCGCTAACAGTTTTGTGGTCATCCTATATGAAAGTGGACACGAAAGGGGAAAAGGGCAATTTTTATACGGCCCCTTAAACTTTTGTGAACAGTTGTCTTAAACTCGGTCAGATCATTGATATGTCTAAGTAAGCGATAAAAATTAATAAGTTGGAGGCAATATATCAGTCATCGAGTGCTTAAAGTGGGCCCGGGATGCAGGCCCCATTGTAGTTATTTTGCAATTTCCTTATTTGGTGCACTGAAAGTTGTGGCTTTATGAATTAACATTTTCAAAATATTTTTCTGGGTAAAGACTTATTACACTGGTTTACTATGACACCGGGACTTCACCTATGCGATACTTTGTGAGTGCTTTTTGTTTCACCATGAGTTTAAGACGCATTCAGTTTGAGGTTAGATAAACCCGCTTTTTCTGAAATGCACCGCTTCTAATTCCCCGTGAAAAGATGCTGGATATACTTTACTTTAAGCGTAGTTGCTCTTCTTGGAAGAGTCTAACACACGCACACACGCACACGCGTGTTGATTCGAACAATGGGCGTCTTCCGCAGTTTTGGAAATAAACTACGATGGCCTTATAATGTTAGCTAGGTAACGTTATGTGGCTGCACGGAGAAAGTGTAAAGATTAGTTTTGTCTATTGCTCTGTTGAAATTAAGATATTTTTTCATGAAACTGAGAAAGGCTTAATCTTTTCTGTGGGCATTTGTCCTATTTTCGAGAAGAGGGCATTTTTTTCCCACGGGTATTCTTTCCCCATACACTATTCTTTATACTTTCCAACCGTAGACTGAAGAATCTTGTATCTTTGAATTTTTTCAATCAGCGGCAGAAGAGAGTGCGATTACGACATAATTTAAATACACTATCTACCAACAAGTAATTGGACACCTGTGATAGCAAAGGAAAACGAAGTTTATTCACTTTCAATAGTTGGTGGAGCCTCCACGAGCGGCGATTACAACTGCGACCCTCCGGGGCATACTCTCAACCAGGCGTTGGACGACGGCTAGCGGTATTTTTTTCCACTCGGCTTGGAGAAGACAGGTCAGTTCCTTCACCGATTTTGGACGGTGGGACACCCCTCAACTCGACGTTCCAACTCGTCCCAGTAGGTGCTCGATGGGGTTAAGGTCCGGGCTCTGCGCAGGTCAATCCATTCGATTAACCCCATTGTCATCATACTAAGCTATAGTGGACCTCGTAACATGACAAGTGGCATTGTCATACTGAAAGTAACATGGGTCCACGCCGTAAAACTGCCACAACGTAGGAAGCACATGCTCATCCAAAATGGTGCAGTAGGTCTCGGCGTTGAGTCTACCAGGATCCCGTGCCTTACCAGGAGAAACACCCCCATAGCCTAATTCCACCGCCTCCGAACTTCACAGTTGGCACAATACATTCCGGCAGGTGGCGTTCTACAGGCAGACGCCAAACCCAGACCCTGCCATCCGAACGGTAGAGGGTGAACCTTGGTTCGTCGCTCCAGAGAACCTGTTTCCACTGTTCAACGTTCCACTGTCGACGTTCTTTGCACCACGTTAGCCGAGCAGCACTATTGGACTTGGTGATCAAAGGCTTGTGGGCGGCAGCACGTCCATGATACCCGAGCAGATGGGCTTCCTTACGGATGGTATTAATCGAAATAACACTCCCGGATGCCTGTTGAAACTCCTCGCGGATGTGGCCCATCGATTTGGTGCGGTTCTTCTGAATTTCTCTGGCCAGCACCCGTCGGTCTCTAACACCCAGTTTTGTGGGTCTGCCGGGTCGGGGCACATTCCGACAGTTACCTCTCATTTTCCACTTACCAATCACGTAGGCCACTGTCAATTTTGGGTACTTCAACTCGCTGGGTATGTCACGTATGGGTCGGCCAATTCTGTGATACCCGACGATTACACCTTTCTCGAAATCAGAGAGCTCCGAACTTCGTGGCATCTTGCATGCGACTGGTTGCGTTGTTGTTTCCCACACGATGTTTAACGGCGGCGGCCGTGACGTGTATGACGGCCGCAGATATTGTCGATTGCAGAGGTGTCCAAATACTTGTTGGTAGATAGTGTATATTGCCCGGGGACGATCCCAACTGTAAATGTTGAAAAATACATCAAAGGTCAAGACATGGGAGAGAGAATCCATATAAACGACATTCTGAGTAATAATTTATGTAAATGCGGTTCAATTACGACGAAAGTGCAGTGTGTTGTTCCTCATAAATAGCGGGTTAACCGCGATGGAAATCTTGAGCATATGGTAAAACGAAACCTCAAACATGGGAGGGGAAAAATGGAACAGATTCGCAGGACATGTGTTTCCGGAAAGGCAAGATAAATGCCATTTTAAATTATAAACAGCAGAAATGTGGGTAAAAGTGGAAAAGCACTGCAGTGAACTGTGAAATTAACGTGAAACAATGTACACAGGGAACAAATTACGAATTTAGAAAAAGAATAAATCCAAGAAAAACGCATGTTTCAGGAATTTTAAAGCACTGGAAAAAGTTTAGCACCAATGACGCGCTGGCAAACCAATATTCATACATTGTCGCCTCAACCCCACAAATTAAATTCTGAATTTGCCACTGCAAATCGATTGGATATGCGGTAACCCATTTCAGTCAGCGAGAATAGCAAAGCGGCACTCTAGTAAGTTTGTTTGTTTTTTCGATTGAAGTTTAACGACCACCTTGAACAATTCAATGAGCTATAAGCAGTCGACCACCTTGAACAATTCAATGAGCTATAAGCAGTCGACCACCTTGAACAATTCAATGAGCTATAAGCAGTCGACCACCTTGAACAATTCAATGAGCTATAAGCAGTCGACCACCTTGAACAATTCAATGAGCTATAAGCAGTCTACCACCTTGAACAATTCAATGAGCTATAAGCAGTCGACCACCTTGAACAATTCAATGAGCTATAAGCAGTCGACCACCTTGAACAATTCAATGAGCTATAAGCAGTCGACTACCTTGAACAATTCAATGAGCTATAAGCAGTCGACCACCTTGAACAATTCAATGAGCTATAAGCAGTCGACCACCTTGAACAATTCAATGAGCTATAAGCAGTCGACCACCTTGAACAATTCAATGAGCTATAAGCAGTCGACCACCTTGAACAATTCAATGAGCTATAAGCAGTCGACCACCTTGAACAATTCAATGAGCTATAAGCAGTCGACCACCTTGAACAATTCAATGAGCTATAAGCAGTCGACCACCTTGAACAATTCAATGAGCTATAAGCAGTCGACCACCTTGAACAATTCAATGAGCTATAAGCAGTCGACCACCTTGAACAATTCAATGAGCTATAAGCAGTCAACCACCTTGAACAATTCAATGAGCTATAAGCAGTCGACCACCTTGAACAATTCAATGAGCTATAAGCAGTCGACCACCTTGAACAATTCAATGAGCTATAAGCAGTCGACCACCTTGAACAATTCAATGAGCTATAAGCAGTCGACCACCTTGAACAATTCAATGAGCTATAAGCAGTCGACCACCTTGAACAATTCAATGAGCTATAAGCAGTCGACCACCTTGAACAATTCAATGAGCTATAAGCAGTCGCCCGACACTAATTTAGGGCCACTACTTCCATAGAAAGGCGAATGGGGAGAGCCATTGTCGTAAGACAAACACAACATCCATTCCTCATCAGAATTTCGAACCCGGACCAATGGTCTGAAGTTAGGGCTTAGACGACGACTCCACCAGGGTGGCCTGCTTTATGTGTGTGTGTGTGTGTGTGTGTGTGTGTGTGTGCAATCATCAGCAATCATTAAGATCGTCATAAAGTCCTCACCATGTCTTTTAACACAACTGTTAGTCTTCAGCCAGTCTTCTCCATATACAGCATGATTTCCAATTTCATCCACCCATCTCCCACGTGGACGGACATTTTGGGGAAATGGAAGAACGAGGCTTTACCATAACTCACCACGCTAGTCCAGCGGGCTGGTGCTTATAGAATAGCATTTTCCCTGATTGGTATACTTATACTGCTACGATCGTCAGGGCGTCTAAGTGTGTGCACGTAATTCAGCCTCCTATCGTTGGTTTATAAAATCTTTACTACAGGTCTTTCACACCTCTTGAAGGCAGCACTGGACGTGGCTCAAAGAACAGAGCAGGCTAGATTCTGGAGGGCCCACAGCACGATAGAACGTATCCAAGTACTAAAACGAGGGAATATGAATCCCCATTATGTATGGCTTTTATTAATTATATAAAGGCCTTTGATTTAGCGAAACCATCAGCACAATGGCTTTGAAATCCTGCGGTATTGAAGTTTCATATATTAATAACATCTATGAAAATGCAAGTGCAAAGGTTCGGATATTTGGGGACACAGCACAAATAAAATTTGGAAACGGAGTGAGAAAAGGTGATAAAATATCTCCTAAACTCTTCAGTGCCAAGTTGCATAATGTCTTTCAATCATTGAAGTTGGAAAATAAGGGATCCATATTAACGGAGATTATTTAACTCATCTTCACTTTGTTGATGACAGTCATTTTTGCAGCTACTCCTTCAGAGCTGCAAAATATGATCCAGGAAATTCCTGACAAGAGAAAAGAAGTGGAATTAAAAGTGAACTTTCAGAAAACAAAACTGGTGTGCAATGCTTTTACAAAGAATAAATATTTATTGATTGATGTGAAAAATTTGTAGGTAATCTATACCTACATTTGCCTTTGGCAACAGATATCAAGTGAGGGTAACATTGATGAAGAAATTAATCGGCGTATAAAACTTGGTTGGAGTGCTTTTAAGAGAAACAACACAATTTTCAAGAGCAAAATACCATTATGTCTTTAAAGAAAAGAATCTGTGTGACATACTACAGAGATAAAGGGCATATCAAGACGGCAAAGTTGCAGCGATAAATTGTGTCGGTGCAACTGAATAGGGATAGCACTCTGCTCCGAAGCAGAAATATGTGGGCTCGATTATTTTCACGGGCACATCTGCGAATTTCGGACATGGAGAATAATTAAAAAATACATACAAAGGCTGCAGACAACTGAAAGAAAGATGCAGAGATGTATGATTGGTGTAACCAGGAATGATAAGAAAAACTCGTGGCTTCCTGGAAGACATTATCATCAAAGTAAAATCCCTGAAATGGCAATGGGCTGGACATATTGCAAGAAGAACGGACCATTTGAACAACCGAAATTTCAAAACTGGATACCAAGGGACAGGAGAGCACCCAGAAAAAGACCTTGTGGAAGATGGGTGGATGAAATTCGAAAGCACACCAGAATTACATGGAGGAGACAGGCTCTATTCTGAGGAAAAGTTCCATCAAAGTTTCATTTGATATGCAAAATGGTTAATACTGCAATTACGCAGCTCAGCTATTCTGTGTTGCTGAAATGCATTATCGCTCATAACTGTTTTGTAGCGTTGTGATCAGAATTTCATTCCCGGGGTGGGTTAACACAATAAAAATATTGCTTCTCAAACAGTACCAAGGATTTTTTTTTCAATGCTTTAAAATTCCGAAGCACTCAAATTTTAGAAATAGCATGAAAGAGAAGCGGAGGGCAAAGGAATGTGGATTTTTTTTCCTTTTATCATATTAATGATTTGTTTCTCTTTTTCGGGTAAGTGGTATTTTTCATGATTTTCAGGCAAAATCTTCATTAGATAAGTATATTGTTTTGAAGTTCAAACATTTCGCGATAATTTAATTCAAACAATTAGTTTTATTTATTTGTGTAGGACATTTTTATGCCCTTGATTCTATTTATTTCTCGTTTCCCATATAAATACATATTTTTTATACCTATGCATATAAATTCAATATTTCTACAGAGTAAACATTCAGAATATTCAGCATTTATTAAAATTACTTATGACTGCTGGGTGTATAACACACATTACAAATGTGAGCATATCGTACTGATCCGAATAAATAGCAATAACTGGCTGTGAGAGCGAACATGCTTAGTTCCTATGTGGACCAGCCCACAACAATTATATCTCTGTGGCGTCCACGCTGTAGGCGGAACTCACAGTCAATGGGAATATCTCAAAAGTTCGTTCCTCAGAACTTACCCAAACTCTGATTGGGTGAACAGACGAAACCTCCCCCGCTTTACTATGATTTTATTATTTGCGAATCAGGGAGGTGGTTTGAGACGGCCAAAAATTCAAGCATAAATTACTCTGGCGATAAAATAACACAGGAGGATTCGTTTTCAAACTTAACAGAAGTTTATTATGAAAAAATAACTGAAGATGGAAGTCAGTCTGTCCGTAGGAATACCGCTTTCCGGATGTCGATCAGACGTCCCTCAACTAATGCCGATATAGGAAACAGTCAAAGTAAACCTGGCGTCTCTATTGCGATAATACGTTCCTACGCTTGGACAGAGTCCTCCTCGTCTGAGGAGGGATCTGTGTCTCCAGGTAAATATTTCTATCCCTAATCTTATTCCAACTCCGCTCTGGACTTATTTTTCGTTGTTGCGTTAGATTTATCCTTTCCTGGATAATTAAATAAAGCAAGTGAGATTCCCTATCATAGGGACATGTGTCACTGAAAAATAAAGCTTATCTTCGCAACGGTCCTCAGACGCCGATCAGTACCTCAAGTGAACCCCCGGACCCATAATGCTGGGCCCGTCAAAAACTCGAAACCCTTCGAGCCCTGCTTAGCGGCGAACTTGCTCCTGCAATTCCCGAAAACGGACTCATGCACTCTGTCCTCTCATGCGCCTACCCTCCCCTGACTTCGGTTGGTGCTGCGCATCCGTCCTTTGCGCGATCTGACCTGAGGCGTCCTACTTCCTTCATGCACTCCCGCTATTTTGGCGTCGACGTCACCAACACTAGCCCGTCTCTTTCCCCCAGTTAACCAGCATCGCCCTTCCTGTTTTTCGAATTCCTCGCTCTCTGTAGCAGGTTACCGGTACCTCTGATGTTTCCATAAGCGGTATTCCCTTTGACAGACTTAACTTTCCACAAAGTACAAGAAACCTCGAATACAATGTATACAGGATATATATACAAGTACAATGGTAACGTCTAGGTTTCTAGACATCCAGGCGTCTGCTCGCTGTTTTTACAATAACAGCGGATTTCGCCTGGTTTAATCTCTGATGCCTATCTGCCTGAGCATGGCATCCACTTCCTCAGAGCGTGACAACCTCAGAATCTCTTTGTCATGCTCTTACTCTTTGTGAAAATGTTCTGGAACAATCTATTGTTCTGTTTGGCGTTGAACCATTTTGAGTTCCTTAAATAATTGCATATATGTACACTGAAGAGCAATTGAATTAAAGATACCAAGGGAAGTCGTTCCCCCTATATACGTTGGTAAAGTTGATTTCATCCCTCCCGTAGTTTCTATATTGCGGAAGGTATGTAATAAATATAATATTAAATTTGGAATTTGCACCAAAAACATTTTTTCTACCATACGTAACGACAGAGATCAAGTTGCCACTTTGAATAAAGCAGGAATATATCGTATCCCATTGCTTCCCTCGGCTCCTAACGAAGATATCAAATACTACATAGGTTCTACCCGTAGAAGTCTGAACATTAGATTGTCTGAACATAAATATGCACTTCGAACTGACTGCATTTCTACTTTATTTACTACAGCTGTTCGCCAGGGAGGTTACTCTCCCGATTGGCCTAATACAATAGTACTCTCCTCCAATGTAAACAAACAAACCGTCTTTTTTACCGAGAGTCTGTATATAATCTCTTATGGTAATACCTGTTGTAACTTGGACTTACCTGTTTTTGTTCCTAGACAATGGAGAAAAATAATTACTTCTCCCATTCAAAAAACTGAAGAAGAGGACCTTAATTAATCGATTATATTATTTGTACATATTACTTTTGTTCTGCTGTTTTTCTCAATTGGCATCACCTGCGGTTTTGAACAAATGTATTGTGGGTCTCGCGGGGGAGACTGGTTATATATTGAGGCACTTCCCTATGCTTTGTGGCACTGTTGGGTGGCCTGAGGACGGGTGCTATTGTAGCCCCGAAAGATCTTGCCATTTTTTAAATATTTTAAAATCATGTCTTTTATTGTAAATAAAGTTTTTATTGTACAGTCAGAGATGTTGGTTTGATGATATCGTACGGAGACAGCACGCCTCTAAGTAATTATCTTAAAGATACCTGTCTAGTAACGTGTAGCACCACCTTTCGTCCTGATGACGGCGGCGATTCGTCTCGGCATGGAGTCGACCAGACACCGGAAGCGTTGGGAAGCCATACGGATCCACGACCCCTGAACAAGTTCCACAGTTTACTAAGATTTGATGGAGGAGGGTCAGAGCTTAGAACATCACTCTCGATGTCATCACAGATGTGCTCGATCGGATTGAGGTCAGGTGACCTAACTGTCCAAGGAAGCGAGGTCACTTCGGTGGAGTGTTCATCCAACCATTCGGATCAATTCGGGAGCAATGGCACTGTGCATTGTCTTGTTGCAGGATGAGGTCCCCAGTGGGATGTTGAAGACGCACAAACGAGTGCAAATGGTCGTCCAGGATATCCCGGTAACGTTGAACTGTGAGGAACGATGTCACACGTACCAGGGGTCCCATTTCAGTCCACGTAAACAGTCCCCAGACGAGAATGCCACTGCCACCATCTTGAAGAGTACCCTGCTGGCAAGAAGGACCCATCGCTTCATGTGGTTTGCGCCGTACTCGTATCCTGCCATCCGCATGCACCAACGTGAATCTTGATACATCAGTCCAGGCAACATGTTTGCAGATGTCTAGGGTCCAGTGGCGATGTTCCTGCTCCCATGCTAATCTTTGCACCCCGTGATGTGCGGTCAGCAGCGGTACTCTCGTGGGACGACGGCTTCTGTACCCCATATCGAGGAGATGGTTCTGGATGGTGTGGCTGCTTACACGTTTTTGTGCACCAGCGTTAAATTGCCGAGTGATTTCTTGCACTGTGGCTCGTCTATCCGCTGTTGCAATGCGAGCTAGCCGAAGATCACCCCGCTCAACCACACGCTGTTGTCCACGGCAGTTGGCCCTTGCAGGGATGGATTTACCAGATTCGATGTACTCACGGTGCACCCGTGACACAGTGACTCGTAAAAATCCCAGTGCCTGCACGACTTCCGAGATGGAGTGACCCATTCGTCGGGCCCCGACAATTTGCCCACTATTAAATGCGCTTAGATCTGTCGTCTTACCCATGCTGCGTCCGACTCTTACTGATTCCCGTCGCATCACTCCTTATATTGTCGGATCACTGCATACGTCATGTCGTTTCCGTTATGCAAATGTGGCACTGTGGGCCACATTTGCATAACGCCAGCTGTCTCTAATTCAATTGCTCTTCAGTGTATACGAATGCCTCACACATTAACATAGAATCGAATAAAAGTAATATTCATCACATTAGTCTATTAGTGTATGTCTTTTTTATAATAAGCATAATGTCCTCCAGTTCATTATTTTCTTAGGCATAAATAATGTGCCCGCTCTCACACTGGCATTGAAACTATTTAATGCAAAGAAGTTTGAGTCTACAACACTACGATTATTTCTTTTTTGTTGTATAAGATCACATAAAAGTGCCCTTTCTAGGGAAGGGGAGGTTGCGTGTTAATTGTATTTTTAGAGGATAAAACTATATTCATGTTCGCAAGAAGTACTGCCTACTAAGCCTCAGCGAACGATATGTGTTTTTTCTAAGGTATATAAAGAAAGGAAATTAAATAAAAACGATAAACCTCGATCGACCAAAACTAGGTTGCAGTAATTGTTAGTGAATAAGCGCCTATTTTTACAGTGTAGGTGGGATTCCGGGTTCTGTATATTTATGTTGTGAAGGAATCAATTACAATCGCTATGAAACTCACTTTGTACGTAAAGATTTAAAGTTTTCATTTTGCGATTGATGTGACCAAAAGGACATTGGATGTGTCATGCTGTGGGTATGTGACACAAGGAAAAGCAGGTACGACTCTCTGCTATTACTGAAGGCAGGAACTATTTGTCTAATCCCATTATCATGGTTGCCAATCAGTGACATCCTCCTCTTAGGGGGAAACATAACAATCTCAGGGCTGCTAGTACAGCAGCTTTCGTCCACATAGCCTGCCGCTCTTGGAAGGATTGCTATCCAGACACACTGCAGGAGTTAAAGTAGCACGAGAAAATGCTTGGCGCCCAGAGGGTTAAAATAAATAGGTGCTCTACGCATTTATTTAATATTCCTAGACATTAGATTCAGAACAGCGGTTCTCAAAGTGCATAGAGTGCCATACGCACTTATTTAAAATGCGTAAAGTGTGCTAGAACGGCCGTTCCTAAAATAAATAGGGTGCTCTACGCACTTATTTAAAATGGCTAGAGTGAATCAGAACAGCGGTTCGTCTAAACAGAAACTCAAATTGGAGAACCTTGTTTCTGGAATGTAGAGGTGATGATACGACGTGGTTTGGTTGTTAAGATATTATTCTATTACGATGATGAACTTACTTCTGAAAAAATGCAAATATTACACAATTTTATTTTTAAAAAGAAGAAAATGGCCGGTGATCAATCTAGGGACCCCAATTAAGAATTTTTTTTTTTATCAACGACTAACACCCCAGGTACGATCCTAAAAAAACTCCCAGTAAGTGGAAGGTGATTCCACCACCACCGACAAGAGAAATTCACATACGACACAAAATAATTAGATTAAACATATGTTCCAGGTTAACTATAAATTTATTTTGTGCTCCCAGGCACAGGTTGGAAAAACACTTGATACAAGAAAACTTTAGGTGGCTAGGCCGAATAAAAAAGAATTTAGCTATGAATTTTAGAGTCCAGAGTATGTTGACAGTCCTAAATAATCCTCTGAGAAACCCTGGTCTGCAAACCAAGTAGTTTTCACCTGTGTGGTTTAGAGGATGAAGGAGGTAAGTGGCACAATTTGGTTACCAGCCTGCCTTACAAAAAATCTTTAAAGAATGTGATCATTCACTCAAAGAGTGCTAAGAGCTTAATGCTCCATGTGCATATCTAATAACTGTTGAACTTTGAGCTAAATGCTCTTTACAATTTAGATTTGGATGGTTAAGCGTGACATTTTAAAATTTTCCTTTTTTTTTTTTTCCACAACACACCGCTTTTGATCAGTTACCTGGAAAAATCTTTTCTTAATTTACAGTAACACATTATACTACATTTGTTGGTTCTGGCCAAACCTTACACACACTCAAAATAATAAAAAAAAATTTCAATTTCTTTACTCCCCTCTTTGTTTAATAATTTTCCTTTCCCTTTTCAAAACAAGGAATATCTTTCTACAAAATCTTCCCCTATATATATATATATATATATATATATATATTTTTTTTTTTTAATGAAATAACATCGTACCATTTTTTTTTTCACATTAAAACCAAAAACAATTAGGTGGTCGCCGAAAGAAAGTTTGCCGTTGATGACGTTTTTTTTTTTTCCTTCTTGTTTCCTTGTTTGCTTTCCTCTCTCTCTCTTCTCTTCTCAAGGAAGCTTTGTCACTTAAACAGCATAGAAATGTGTGAGCTGAGCGGAGGAATTACGTTTTTTTTTCTTTTTTCGTTAACTGCTGAGGTTCGGCGTCACGGAGTCTGTCCGTCGCCGTGAATTTACGCAAATTTCCTTGCTTGCTTCCGAACTGCGTGGACATATATTTCCCTGCCCTTCAAGTGGGCAATAAGAAAGGAATTAGAAGATTTCCTCGGACGAAGGTTCAAACTTAAGTAACAATGCTTGTGCCGCAATTTCTCCGGCGTCTCCGTGGGACTCCCGAACTTGGCGAACTTGGCGGGTGGAAGATATCCAGCCCAGCTACAATTCTCTGTGAGAATAAGGGCTTTCAACTAGCTTCCTCTGTTTTGGCATTTAAAAACAAATTAAAAGGTCCTACCATGACGCTGACATCTTTTTCCTTCGTCCTCCCGGAATTTGGCGGCATTTCCGATTTAGAAGCGCGGTCTCTCCCGCATAGCTTCTTTTTTCCTTCCCCTTTCTTAGTGCTTGGTGGTTTCTAGCTCAACTCTCTCTCTCTCTGCATCTCTGCATCTCCTCAGCGTACAAAAAAAAAAAAACGATGCTCTTCGCCTTACGCATCGCGCATGTGCGAGAAAGCGCCGACTTTCCAATTGGCTGCGTGAACGCCAGGAGGCAGAAACTTCCTCGATGGATGACTGACCTTTGACCCACGAAAACGGGCGCTGCGGTGAACTTCGCAGAATTCCACCCAAATCCCGAAGTGTTCCTGTGCAAAGCGAAAAATGCCTTTTCGAAGTAAACAAGAGCATAAATAAATCGGACTTTCTGCACTGGTAAAGCTGGGAAAACGTCCTCATAGATGCCATTCTACGAATTTATCGCTTTTAGAAAAGCGACAGCAGAACTGTAGCCATTTTCGTTCTTTCTTTCTGAACAAAGACTTTTGGAGACCACCTTTACAAAAATTCATTAAACAAATTAACTAACATTGACGAACATCGTTACAATTAACTTCGTAACGCATAAAAATCGAATTCTCTCTAGCTACAGGTACGACGATCGGAATTACGAAAAAATAGCGTAACGCAACGATGTGTTATTTTGCCCTGATGCATTAAGCCACAATTTTATTCTTTTACTAAATGGCTATTAAATATCCTTGACGATAGCGCACGCGCAATTAATTTACGAAAGTCACTTCGTTACGGAGCGATCGCCGACCCGCTTTTTCTATCAGTCGCTGAATTATACTATCACTAGTTAATACCAAGTAAGATTCATACTAAAACCAACTTAATATTAATACTAAGCAAGATTTTAATTACGAAAGGTTACTAAATTAAGCCCGATACACACAACAACGATTTTAATACACGCTACTGACATATGGCATAAACACGCGATTTTCTCATTAGATACCACTACAATAAGATAAAATACTTCAAACACTACATGTTTACAAATTACTTTTCCATTATTAAAGCTTACATAATAATACAATAAAAGAAATCGCGATAACGACGGTAAATACGGAACTACAACTTTACAATTTTTCTTTTTATCGCTACGTTATCCCGACGATCAATAACGCCGAACGCCGCGGCGTCGCCGATAATTTTAAACTGATACATCTAACACTATACATATATAAACTGCACTATACACTTAAGAAACTAAGGCAAATCAATTCATATACACTACATCATATACTGCACTAAAATAAACTTCACTATATCTCTTCCCTGAAAGTAAACAGTGCACTAAAAAAATGCAATGGAAGGAAGAAAAAAAAACATTGCATGAAAGAACAACAACAAAAAAAAAACCCAGCAATATAGCATGATGTCAAACTTTCTTAAATCTACTTCCCAGCTAGTTACACATCCCTTAACTAGAAACAGATATCACAAGGCTAACTTACCTAGACCTATTCACATAAATTTAACTACATACACAGAGATCAACACTTCACAGAGAAATCAGAAAGAAAAGAAAATAAATGAAAAGAATTTACTTGATTTTTCTTGACTCTTAAATCTATTTTTTTTTCTAACTCCCTCCTTGCCAAAGGGATTTGAGATCATCTCATGACAAAAAATCTCACTCTCATTGAGAGTGCGTGGATCTGGTGATGGTTTTTCCGACCCAAAAATATTGGCCCATTAATTTAGAGATCGGAAAAACGTCAACAGATCAGTGATCATGAAACAATAGCTCAGCATTCGGAATATCCACGATATATGCTCCATGGCATGAGGCAATGTTAGTAGATGACGAGGTTATGCTGATCCTGCACTTCCGGTGATTGCTTTGTGACGTCACTGTCCAAATTGCCATCGTAAGACTACGTAATCGCCACGTTTATTTGTATCTGCACCATAAGAGCGTGTCAGCGTGTTGGAATTATTAAACTCGTAAACCAGCTGGAATAATCTTCAGTTATACCACCGAATTTTTAATGCATATTGTTGTCAATTTTTAATTAAAAAAAAATTGAGGAGTGTTATCGAGATGCTTTTCCTATTCCTACTAAAGAAATTCGGCTGTGCTACCGAATCGCAAGGCTTTCAAGTAGTTCAGGATTTCCCGTGTATCGTTCTGCTCTGTTTGCGTACAGCCTGATTACACCCAACGTGAAAAAAAGTAGTTCGCGATAATATACGGAATTTTTTTTACTATTTTTATCGAAATAAATCGTATTGCAATGGGAATAATTATAGGTATTTATTTTATTATGGAAAATAATACATTTATTTTCATATCACAGATATATGCATCATAATTCCGAAAAAGTAAATGCAATGGTCTTTTCACGAAATCAATATGTCTAACATTCATTCTTTTTCACTCGATAGAACGAAGTACTTTATGCAATGTAAATGTGCTTTTTGCATAAGCTTTTGTTCTATGTTTGGGTAATAAAAATTGTTGACAAGACATCTTCCTCGGTCGCTACAGTTCGGATCTACGATTCACATGTTATGGTAGGACGGTGACGTCACGATTATTCGTCTACGAGGAAAGCGGGATGTGCAAACCATATTGTCTCTAACCTTGGTATTAGGGAGAAATGCCCATAGACAAAATGCTCACTTTTGGAAAATAGGAAAAATGCCCGCATCTTGAAAATAGGCCCGCTGTTAACTGATAAAATCATGAGGGTTTTTTTTTAATTTCGTGAATAAAAATCCTAATTTCAACAAAGAAATCCATAAAACTTTGCCCTTTCTGAAGCAATAGAAAATACTAGGACGTCGTGTAGTGTGTTCCTAAAAATTGCAGAAGCTCATTGCTGAAGAAGCTCATATACTGACAGAACAATGCTAATATGTGTAAAAATGGAATGAAACATTATTAGTAACGTATTGAACTTAAAACACTCACAAAGTTCCCACGGCGTAGAGGTTTTTGCTGCACCTCAAACTCCTATTACCGGATGCAATACTTTGTTTATGAGGGGGGGGGGGCGTTTTCCTTTCATTTTACCATGTGTGTAAAATTTATTTGGAAACGCTTCATCTGTAATGCCCCACTGACTGAAAAGAATTGCCTTACAAGTAATGTTCTTGGATAAGCCGTGCACGTGTTCCTACGAACAATGAGATACTTCTGCTATTTCAGGAACAAACTACTTTGTCCTTGTAATGCAAGTTAACGTTATGTAGTTCGCAGAAGAAATACTCTGACTAGTTATGTCGATTGCTCATTTAGAGTTCAGTTTTTTCTTCATGAAATTAAGAAAAAACCCATGCTTCTAGAAAACGTAACAAAACCCCAGGCAACAGCTAAGGCATTTTCCTATTTTCAAGATTTGGGAATTTTTTCCTATTTTCGAAAAGTCTGCATTTTTCTGTGGATATTTTCCTAGTGGGCATTCTTTTGTTGATTCATATTCCAGTATGTTTGAAAACTGTGTCGTAGGAAACATTTTGGTACTTTCTCTATTTGATATACTGCAGTATTTGTGTTATGAGTCTAGGACCTCAAAAGATCGTATACCATGCTCTATTTCTAATAAAAGTCTGGCTGTGGTCTCAAAAATGCGAATAACTGCCTAGAAATAAAAAAAAACACTTATAAATTTGCGTAATGAATCCAAAACTTCTATAAGCAGAACATACAATTCGTTGGATATGTCTTTTATAGTTCAACTCAGAATCTAATTAACTCCGAAGTCTTGGAGACTCTCTGTGTGGCTCAGAGTATAGTCGCTAGCTTTGCAGGCAAAAATAATTGGGTTCCTTCCTCGAAAAGAACTGACATGATATTTGGAGATATTGAGGTGGATCTGGTTGAAAGTATCCCCACTGAATCAGGTTATTGCTGTCATTTTGAAAGGCTTTCTTTCTTCAATAGTCCGTACTTTGCGATATTGTTTGAGATCATCAACGAACATAAGGCAAGGGCCAGCAGTGTTCAAAGTTATGTCAGTGATGTAAATGGGTTATGTCAGTGATGATACCTGCTGAGACAGCAGGTATCAACGTGGATGAGAGCTGCTTTTCAGACAATTTTCATACAATTTCCGTGAAGCCTTCAGTACGGCGGCTCTCAAACACGGAAGAATTTCTGCGGTTACATTTTTGAGATATCCTCGCTTTTTCTGCGCAGATAATAATTTCCCGTTTAACCCTGGTAGGGAAACGAGGGACACTGAGTGCCCAACGTAATTAATTTTAGCCGGGGCATGCGCGATGAATAATAATTAATTAATAGTATTTAAAGTTTTTATTTTATGTGTTGCCAAGCAAATATTGAACTAAATGTTGTTTTGAAATCCATTTTTTTAATGGGGTCTCAGTGCCTCATACGTTACCCTTCATCATGGCACAGAAAGTCACGCTTCCCTTCCAGAGTTAAACTGCTACAAGTCTTTCCTTTTCTCTATTGCGAGGGCTTAGTACTCACGAGCAGCCAGTGTTGTATATACACTGAAGAGCCAAAATATTATGACCAGCTCGTCATTATGCAAATCGAAGTGCCTGCAGGTAAACGACAGGGCGTGTGAAAGTCATGAAATGATATAAATAACACCCGATACTGGGTTCTGTGAATCAGTGTCATTCGTTTTCTTCGGATAGGAAAGGTAGAGAACTTAAGCGATAGCTGAATTGTTATTGCGAGGCAACTGGGTAAGAACACTTCCCAGACGATAATAATTGTGGAGTACGGTGAAGCGAAAAACACTTTTTTTCAATTTGAAACGTCACCATATGTAATAGTTGCGATTTTGTTACTGAAATGATAAATATGGATGATATTATTCGATATCTTAGACTTCCCCGAGATTCTCGAAGTTCGAAAGTTAGAGGGGAAAATGCTTTAAAAACACCCGCTTTCTCCATTTTGTAAATATAAAAAAATACTGTGTCACAATGTTATTTAATATCACCTTTGAGTTCCAAGTTTGTCATATTTGTCTGAAAATGGCATGATCAGTTATGTAAATATGATAGACACCAGCCTTACTTATTGGCATAACTTGAGAAGGGAGTTCATTTCACTGGGAAATCAGATTTTTTACCAAAACTTGGCATCAGGTTCCTATCCAAAATTTTTGCTCTGGTGAATCCAACTCTTGCAAGAAGGCCGGAAACATGAGCAGAAGAATCTGTTACAATCTTAACCATCATCTCTACTGTTTGAGAATGGCAGGGTGTTTTTGTGAATTCGTGGCAAAAACTTGAATATTTATGCGACTGTAGTAATTCAAGAAATTCGTCTCTCCATTTCCGTGTGATGGGAGGCTCTGTCACAATACACTCTTACCAGTCGATGTAGTCATTGCCCTAGAAATTCAGCTTAAGAATCCGAAACTTCTTAATGGTAGCTGTTTGTTCGGAATATTTCCTGGCCTTCATAATGGGTCAAACAGCAAGCTCAAGGACATACCTTTTGTCGTCAAACAACATTGCAGCGAACAAATTTTCTGCATGGGCAAATACGCGTTTTCTTTGACTACTCTTTTTACGATGTCTTTTAAATTATCTGGAAGATATTGAAACCGAGTTATAAAAAGCTGCAAATTTCTTAGACCATCTTTACATATACCGTTACAATTGATCGTGAACCACGATGGTGCATATACTTTTATTTCGAAGGTGGCCAATGAGACAAGTTGTGGTGTTGGATCACTAGATACAAACGCACAATGCGATTTGCGAAAGTCAGCCAACGGGAATGTGCAAGTGCTCCAGGATCCCGATTTACCAGATCTTGTGGGCAATCACCTGCAGAGACTGCCTTACAAATTTCCCACAAATTAAGTTGATACGAGCTAAGATCTCCATAGTTAATGTCGGACTGAAGCGAAAATTCAGTTTTCTGGAAATTAACGATAGGAAGGTTTACGCACGTCTTCAGGCGCTTTCCAACCAATCCACTAAATCTTCTTGGACCAGATGTTTTCCCGTCGAGTGCTTCAATAAGGTGGCGTAAAGGCAGTTCATTAAAACGAAGTTGACATATAATCCAATGCACGGGAGAATTGAGCTTCTCCTCAAAGCGCCTAATTATACCTGCATATGTGTCGGTATTAGTCACTTCCAGTAAAGACTAACTGCGACAAGTCAAAGGCATTCTGGTCCAAAAATCGGAAGACACCGTCGGAAATGCCCTTTGCACTTTTTCTCTTCCGTGCAAAATGTCCCAAATAGACCGAACCCGGTTCTTCAACAAGAGTGATATGCTCCTCCCATTCTTTCCGCTTGTACCACTTGCCATCATCTGTCTGTGTATTCGTAAGAGTTTCATCCCTTCTTCCTTCCAAAAATAGTGCTACAATGTTGCGACCAGTCGAGTTTACCTCATTTTGAATTGTTTGACGGGTCTTTTTCCTTTCTCGTCTTACTTTATGCCAGTCAAAAACATGAGCATTAAATTCTTTCGACTGAACCTATTCACTTATATCATGAGCAACGCCGAGCAAGATCAACTGCCGTTCGATTGCTGATGACTCGCTTATCGCACTTTCTAGAAAATGCAGGCAGTGTCATTTGACGCCTAGGTTTTGAAGAGCGACGTGGAGTCAAACCATAATCGTTCTCCGAGGCCAACAAATGACTAGGACCCAGCTCCTCTGGGTTTGCTGAAGAATTCATATTTGTATTCTATTCTGAAGTATCATCCTGGACTCGCAAGGCAGATTTCAGTGATGCAGTTTTGTGTAATTTCCTACGGACGTGCTCTTCCCTTTCACTCTTTCGAGCTGATCTTTTCTTCAGTACACTGGTAGTTTTTGCGTCAAGCTCACCTACTATCATTCTTCTGTTTATTCTCTGGTCCATTAGAAAGTCTCGCTCACTCACGGGTACCTTTTTGCATAGCTGCATTTGCAGGTTCTAAAACATTTGCACTTGCATGAGCATATTTCAAAGGCACGTTGCGAATCTGCAC
The DNA here is from genome assembly GCA_039090855.1 of Macrothele yani. Taxonomy (NCBI): domain Eukaryota; kingdom Metazoa; phylum Arthropoda; class Arachnida; order Araneae; family Macrothelidae; genus Macrothele; species Macrothele yani. Next base: position 178,170,718 of record CM077034.1, on the reverse strand, counting down.
GAAATTGTTCAACCTTATTCCCGTAGGCTTCTTCCATTCTTGGGGCGTGTTTCTTCAGCTTTTGGATTTCAGTGTTGTACGCTGCAATGCGCTTTACGACTGATTTGTGGAGCGATGTCGGAAGAGATGCTTTCTTCCATATACTCAGCACTTTGTCCGCGACAGTAGTAGCTGTTTCTGCTGCAGCAAGCTCATAATTTGCACCTTCCTGCCTAAGACGATATCTTAGGCTTCCCCAGGAACATGATTCGAGGTTCCTGGGCAAGCCTAAGATATTGTCTTGTATCTCCGAGCAATATTTTAAATGAAAATTAGATATTATTTGGTGATCTGCTTCATTAATAGATATTATTTGTTCCTCTGCTTCGCAATTCCTCACCGAGTAGTAATGGCGCATTGCTTCTTCGTACATGGGCAATACATTTTTATGCATCTTCTTATAACTCCTAAGGATAGGGCAATCCTCTTTGTTTCTTGTTTCAGTCATCTTAGGTAGCTGAACGACAAAACGAAAATCCCAGCACGCTCCAATCAACGTCACTAGAACTGAATGAAACTGTTGCATCATTATGACGCAACACCGGTCAACACTCTCTCCCAAAAGAATCTGAGCTACTGTGATGAGATGATTTAGCGATCTCGCAAAAGAGAGCTGCGCTGTGAGGGAGGGGGTGGTGTGAGATGAAGAAAGTAACAAAAGCAAAGGAGGGCACAAGGCCTCAAGCTATGCTTCTGAAAATCAACACGAGGTGTCTAGAAAGTATGAGAGGGAGGATTGTTAATGTTAAACTCAAATTGGTAACCGTAAGGCTGCTGTCAAACTTGATGCTTACGCAAATTATCAGCCTAAGAAATTAACTCACGTCTGTTGAATTTTTACCCGTGTTTATACACTCAAAGGTAATATTAAAGCATTTTTTATATTTACAAAATGGAGAAAGCGGATGTTTTTAAAGCATTTGTCCATATATAATTCAAACTTCAAGGTTCCTGGGGTAGCCTAAGATATCAAATAATGTCATTCACATTTCGGGGGATCATTTCAGTAATAAAATCGCATCTATTGCACATGGTGACGTTTCAAATTGAAAAACGAAGTGTTCTTCGCTCCACCCCATTGTGGAGTGCTAACGATCAGCTGTGGTTAATACCTTATTTTTGTAGTACCTTCAGTACCTTATTGTTGTAGTACCTTCAGTACCTTTCGTGGTTTTCCCTCTTTGGACCACTGTCCGAGGAGGAAAGAAAGCACCAAAGGCAGGCACAATGTGGTTTGATCAGAGCTCATGGATGTCAGGGGTGAGCAAAGGCTATTCCCTTATGATGCCAACTAACAGAAGAGATACTGTGGCTCAATCACCAGTAATTTCAGTGCTTGTCACGGAAGTAATGGATCCCAACACACAGTACATCGAACCCTGCTGAGGTTGTCGTAGGCCGCTTCGAGTGCCCAGCCTAACTTCGGTTCACCGTCAAAGGCATCTACAATGCGCACGCAAGCATCAAAACTGGAATGATTGGAAGACGGTTGTCTGATCAGATGAATCTCGTTTCCTGTTGAACCACGTGGACGGTTGGGCACTTATTCGTCATTTAGGTGGGAAAGTGTTGGCTCCTGGATGCATCGTGTGACGTAAACAAACCGGTGGGGCAAGTGAAATGCTTCTGGAAACGGTCTGCTGTGAAACCTTGGGTTCAGTCATTCACATGCAGGAAACTATGACGTCTACCACTTTCCTAAACGTCCCTGTAGAGCAGATACATCTTTTCGTGGCAACGGTATTTCCTACTTGTAGTGCTTTGTTTCGTCAGCATAATGCGCCAAGCCACACTGCCGGAATTATTCAAGAATGGTTCGTGGAACATGAATGAGATTTTCCAGGTATTACTTTGGCCTTTTAGTTTCTCAGATATCAATGCAATCCAGCAACTGGGGTTTGTGTGGGAACACGAAATCCGATCTGCGGCGGCTGAACCATGTAACTCAAGATTTGAACTGTTGGTATTTTGGTATTTGATGCAACAAGATATCTTTAGAAATCTTGCAGTGTCCATGCTTCATCGGCTAAGAGATGATTTGATGAGACGTGGTGTAACAAAGAAAGCATATTAGGCAGGTGATCGAAAAGTTGCGACTCTTCAGTGAATATGTTCGGCGTTGCCCCATGTTAATGATGACTTGGTGATGGATTACGAGAAAGTGATATGACTCATGAATACAATTTTATTTTATTTTTCATTCTGATGGAGGAATATTAATATGTATGCATCTTTTCGGTGAAATTGTTCAGTGATTGGAATTTCCTCTTTTTTGTTACAGAACTTGAAGTCATTCACTTCCAGTGGATGGAACCGGGATCCCGCTGTGTACAACTCTTTTTTCAGGAACATGAAGAATTTGACAGTTCTTAATTTGGATTTATTAAAATGTCTCAATGCACAGACCATGGAAGTTATTGCCAGCTCTCTTACTGAACTGAAATTCCTAGGGCTGAATGATACAGAAATTAATGACGATGCCATCTACATGCTCTGTGGTCATAAAAGAGTTGAAAGCAAAGACATTCGAAGTTGTTGCTATGTAAAAGAGTGTGAAGTGAACAGTGCATTGCAACTCTTGAACCTCTGCATAGGTGGAACAGTGGTCAGCAAAGCTGGAGTGGCTTGCGTTCTAACACATATGCCAACACTTCAAGACCTAGAATCCCCTTCCTTTGAAGATGTACCTCACACCTTATGTCAGATAGACATGTACCGAAAGACATGCGGAATTCCCCAACTAAAGGTGCAGCTGACGTCTCTTTGGTGTGCGAAATTTGATGGAAACTTAGAAACTGTAGTTGGCAGTTGTCCAGAATTACGGGATATAGATTTATTCATTAGTGATGATGATAATAAACGCATAGACCAGACACTGGCCTTGTGCAAACTCACTAATCTAAGAATCATTCGGTTTTCCAGTGCAAGCAGCAATTGTCTCGGTGAAAGCATGAAGATGTTCTGGACCACCAAAGGAAGTCAAATAAAGTATTTAGACCTTTTTGGAGAAATAAAGGAAAAGATGTCATTCGACACAAAAGATCTCCAATATATACTAAGCATGTGTCCCCATTTAGAAGAGCTGTGTTTGGATAATATTTATCTGAATAGCCCAATATTGGGCAACAAGCCTTTCAGAAATCTCAGGAGTCTCAGCAATTTACAAAAGCTGCAAATAAACATGGAAGGTGAACCGCATTCCATGGTTGTAAGAGAAGCCTTGAAGATTATTTGTGAAGCTATAGACATAAAGGAATTGAATCTGACCATACCTGCAGAAAAAAAGGTCGTTTTTGGTTTACTGTCAGAAATAGATTTCCTCTCAATAAATGAAATAAACTATACCGACAGCCGTAAAGAGTATCCACAGGGTACCTATCGATGGCGCGCACAATTAAATGTATAAAAAAGAAGCTATTTCATTAAAGAATTAAAATGATGTCTACTCTACTTTCTATAAATGCCTTGCCAACGAAATGTTTGAAATTTGTTTCTATGTCTGATTATAAAACATTTTTTTAACGAGTTTTCATGTGCTATATATACATTTAAGAGGAAATTATAAGCCAGCTTATGATTCTAAGTCAAATCAAGGATATATATATAATCAAATTCGCAAAATAAGAACGGATATCAAAATTAAAACATCTTAATTAAAAAAACAGAACGAAAGAAATAAAGCTAGTACCATGAGAAGCGCCAAAGGCAGCTGCACACCTCATGTAATAGTATATATAGAGTGAATTTTTAAGAATTACAATAAAAAGTTATTTTAGAAAATACAAAATTGGATTCATAATTGAAAACCAAAATTATATAAAACAAAGAACAGGTTGCCGTCGTCAGGAGAGCATTAACCTGCGAGAGTGGCCTTTCTAGTACCAACAAACGACAAGGAGAACCAAAAATGCCGGTTGGTCATGCTCCCAAGGCCACCAGACCAAACACAAACGAAGACCACTTCTTTATGATTCAGTATATATTTGTGTTCTCTTGGATCGTCGGTCTAGTGTTTAGTTTTCACTCGTGGCGTTGACCTCTTTGGTCAGCCGGTAGGTCTTTTTTTATCATTGTTTACAATACTGCATTATGATATCTTAGGTCTGTTTTGTGTTTGGTTTGGTGGCCTTCAGAGCATGACCAACCGACATTTCTGGTTCTCCTTGTCGTTTGTTGGTACTAGAAAGGCCACTACCGCAAGGTGACGGCTGCCTGATGACGGCAACTTGTTTTTTGTTTTATATTTGTATGGTTTTCAATTCTGAACTTCAATTATGAATTCAATTTTTGTATTTTCTAAAAAAAATTCTTTTTTTTTATTATAATTCTTAAAAATTCTCTCTCTCTCTCTCTCTCTCTCTCTCTCTCTCTCTATATATATATATATATATATATAAAATTCGATGGAAACTTAGAAACTAGACCAAATATCTTTGTTCCGATGGAGGTCGTAATTTTTTTGTCTAGGGGCCTCCTTTGCTTTGTTTGTGAATGGTCTGACAGGACTGGCACTCCCGTTCAGCTATTCTTTCAACGGCTGAGTTCAATTCTGGAAGAGGTGCATAAATCAGTTCAAAAAATCTTTCGACGACGTGGTTAGAATTAGGGCTCAAATTACAGAAATACAGGGTAATTTCATTGTTGCACCCATAAGTAAAAGTAATAATATTTATGGCCGCCCCAGTGGTGCAGTGGTCTAAGCGATGGCCTCTGATCATTCGTCCGAACGGGGTCCGGGATCGAATCCCGGTGAGGCATGGATGTTGTGTTTGTCTTACGGCACTGGCTTTCTCCCTTCCCTGGAACTAGTGACCCTAAATTAGGGACGGGCGACTGCATATAGCCCATTGAGGTGGTCGTTAAACCTCCAATAAAAAAAAATAATAATAATTATGCTTTTCTTTGCAAAAAATATTATTACCAAGTGCTTGCTTAGGAATTATCAAATAAAGACACTTATAAAATAGTTTCAAATTATAATTTAATTACATTAAAAAAGAGGTTGATTCGTTTGAATAAGTTATTAAAAATAAATAAAGTACAATTACAATTTCCTTATGTTTTGCAATTCCTAAATTTCATAACAGCCTGTAAAATTCAGATTCATCACTTGTAGAGTAAAATGGTTATTATAATCAAACCTGTAAAATATTTAAAAACTTACTGTCCGTTACTTATAATAATATCTCAGATACTTCTTGGATTATTATTAACAATAAAAGTTTTAGAGTTTGTTGACTTGATTAATACCACATATGATTTTTCAAATTTATTTACTTCAATGGACTCAAGTGATTTACGTAGAATTCTGGATCTTTATTTTGATCAATTTGGTCACCAGTTGGAAGTAGAATTTGAATATTGGGCAACTTTATGTAATTTCTGTATTTTAAATAATTATATATATGATAGTAAACAATTGTATATTCAGGTGAGGGGTTTGCCAATGGCACTTGCTGTTCCAGTCTGCTGACTAACCTTTACCTCCATCATTATGAGGAGAAATTCAGTTCATTTGCATTTTTTCCATTCAGATATGTATACGATTTAATTACCTTTTCCTTTAGTCCTCCTTCTGTTCGAATGAATGACATTTATCCTCCAGGGTTGGTGCATTGTAAGACGAGTACTAAGGATCATACATATTTTCTTGATATGGACATTTATCTGCATTGTCAGATCTTTTTGATAAAAGAGTACATTTCAAATTTAACACCAACGTTATGAGTGATTAGCAATCAAATATTTCAAATCGCGTTCTTAGGAATATCATAGTCACAACAATATGTTATAATAGATCTAACATTACAAAACAACTAAAAATCCTTTTCATCTCTTGCAAAAAAAAATCATTATCCTTTGAAATACCGTCTACTTAATTTCGAAATTCTGTTGACTTCTTTCAATTTCTGAAAATCTTTCAAAATTAGATAATGTAATATTTTCACATCTAATACTTTGTTAAACCTATCTTCGGACTACAATTCATATTATTTTCTTCCGAGTCGCCCCGGAACTTTTAACATAACACCTGCTTGCATGCATTAGTACACACGCACCTAGTTTTAGTCTTTTCTGGAATTCGACATGGGTCGCCGCCACAGGGTGTCATTTGGTTCTTTTTGGATTCGTGAATTGCGTTTGGGGAATCAGCATAGCATTTGTTCATATGTACACAAGCACCTAGTTTTAGTCTTTTCTGGAATTCGACATGGGTCGCCGCCACAGGATGTCATTTGGTTCTTTTTAGATTCATGAATTGCGTTTGGGGAATCAGCATGGCATTTGTTCATATGTACATAAGCACCTAGTTTTAGTCTTTTTCTGGAATTCGACATGGGTCGCCGCCACAGGATGTCATTTGGTTCTTTTTAGATTCATGAATTGCGTTTGGGGAATCAGCATGGCATTTGTTCATATGTACACAAGCACCTAGTTTTAGTCTTTTCTGGAATTCGACATGGGTCGCCGCCACAGGGTGTCATTTGGTTCGTTTTGGATTCGTGAATTGCGTTTGGGGAATCAGCATGGCATTTGTTCATATGTCCACAAGCACCTAGTTTTAGTCTTTTCTGGAATTCGACATGGGTCGCCGCCACAGGGTGTCATTTGGTTCTTTTTGGATTCATGAATTGCGTTTGGGGAATCAGCATATCATTTGTTCATATGTACACAAACATCTAGTTTTAGTTTTTTCTGGAATTTGACATGGGTCGCCGCCACAGGGTGTCATTTGGTTCTTTTTGGATTCATGAATTGCGTTTGGGGAATCAGCATGGCATTTGTTCATATGTACACAAACATTTAGTTTTAGTTTTTTCTGGAATTCGACATGGGTCGCCGCCACAGGGTGTCATTTGGTTCTTTTTGGATTCATGAATTGCGTTTGGGGAATCAGCATGGCATTTGTTCATTTTCTTTCGTGTGGTTCAGGATTAATGTGTTTGAGGAACGGGTTAGAGTTCATTTTGGTTTGCTGTTCGTTAAGATGGAGGTTGCTTTACTTGAGGTATGTCTTTATATTTAATTTTTGGTTCAGGTAGGAAAGCCCACAAGTCTAGTGCTAAATTTTGCCAAATTCTCAACCCTTATTTTGGAGATTGTTTTTCAGTTAATTCAACCCGTGCATAAAACCTGAACCAAAGCCGAGTGGTGTCTTTCCCTGATGAGTTTCCGACCTTATGTGCTTATTATCATTATTATTTTTTATTATTACGGCTATTTTTGTATGTATATTTGTAACAATTCTTATTTTGGTTTATGTTCGTTAGTTTATGGGAGGTTCGGGGCTGCCTTAGGGAGTTTTTCGTTGATTGTGAGTAAAATTTTGCTTATACACTGACGGAAAAAACATCACAACACCACGAAAAAATAGTTGTACAGGAACGAAAAAATAGTCGTACAGGAATTTCGTTGATTGTGAGTAAAATTTTGCTTATACACTGACGGAAAAAAAATCACAACACCACGAAAAAATAGTTGTACAGGAATGAAATGGCGGCAATACGTTTGTATAGGTAACATATTTAATCGATTAAAGTTTCTAGATAACAGCTTATTGTAAGCGCAAGAAGAGCCATTTTGAATATTAAATGCTGGTATATTAATAACCGGTGTAACCGCCAGAATGTTGCATGCAAGCACGCAAACGTTCATGCATTGTGTCGTACAGGTGCTGGATGTCAGTTTGTGGGATGGAGTTCCATGCCTGTTGCACTTGGTCGGTCTATACAGGGACGGTTAATGTTGCTTGGGGGTGACGCTGGAGTTTTCGTCCAATGATGTCCCATACGTGCTCGATTGGAGAAAGATCTGGTGATCTAGCAGGCCACGGCAACATGTCTACACCCTGTAGAGCATGTTGGGTTACAACACCGGTATGCGGGCGAGCGTTATCCTGTTGGAAAACACCCCCTGGAATGCTGTTTATGAATGGCAGCACAACAGGTTAAATCACCAGACCGACGTACAACTGTGCCGTCAGGGTGAGTGGGATAACCACGAGAGTGCTCCTGCTGTCATAGGAAATTGCTCCCCAGACCATAACTCCAGGTGTAGGTCCAGTGTGTCTCGGCCGCAGACAGATTGGTTGCAGGCGCTCACCTGGCCTCCTTCTAACCAACACACGGCCATCATTGGCACCCAGGCAGAACCGGCTTTCATCAGAAAACACAACAGATCTCCACTCCGTCCTCCAATGAGCTCTAGCTTGACACCACTGACGTCGCAAACAGCAGTGGTTTGGAGTAAGTGGAATGCACGCTACAGGGCGTCTAGCTCGGAGCTGTCCTTCAAGTAACTGATTTGTGACAGTTCGTTGTGTCACTCTGGTGGCAACTGCAGCTTGAATTGCTGCCGCAGACGCGGTACGATGCTCCACGGCCATACGCCGTACACACCCGGTCTTCTTGACCTTCCCTTTACCACCGCTGCCAACAATCATGCACAGTGGCTACATTCCTGCCAAGTCGTTCTGCAATATTGCGGAACGAAAATCCACCTTCTCGTAGCCCTATCACACGACCTCGTTCAAACTCCGTGAGCTGTTGAAAATGGCTTCTTCGTCTTCTTAAAGACATTCTTGACTAACATAAACACACTACGTCGAATATCAACGATAACTAACGCTCACGAACGTTACAGCGCGTATTTACAGCACACCTGCTTTGCATGTTCCGAGGGGCGCTACTAGCGCCACACGTATGCGCCGAGCGCGAAGTTTGCATAGACGTCATCTTACAGATGTACTCTCACCGCCTACCAACTATCGTTTATCTAACACAACCCCTTCTTGGCGTTGGGATTTTTTTTCCGTCAGTGTATATAGTGGGATTAAAAATGAACTTTCAAAAGACAAAAGTAATGTACAATGCTTTTACAAGAAATGAAGATTTATCGCTTGATGGAGAAAAGCTGGAGGTAACAGATGCGCACGTTATATCTTGGACAGAAGATATCAAGTGAGGGTCACATTGATGAAGAAATTAATCGGCGTATAAATTTTGCCTGGAGAGCTTTTGGAAGAAACAACAATTATGTCTTAAAAGAAAAGTGTTTGATCAATGCATCCTTCTAGGGCTTACGTATGCTGCAGAGACGTAGACCTTTACTAAAAGAGACATACACTGGCGTGCAAAAATTAAGGACGAGACGGGTTTTTTTTTTTTTTTTTTTGATTGGAGGTTTAACGACCACCGTGAGCAACTTAATGGGCTATAAGCAGTCGCCCGTCCCTAATTTAGGGTCACTGGTTCCAGGGAAGGGAGAGAGCCAGTGCCGTAAGACAAACACAACATCCACGCCTCACCGGGATTCGAACCCGGATCCCTTACGGACAAATGATCAGAAGCCAACGCCTTAGACCAGTGTGCCACCGGGGCGACCGAGACGGTTTTTGCATGTAACGTCGTGCAGAAAGTGCTCCACATCGACTCAAATAATTCCATAAGATCCCCTAGATGTAAGAATATGGGACAAGTGAGCTAAACCGTCCAAACAAGGAATCCAAAGAATACAAAGGCACTTTATTGAAAAGGTAGCTTCGAGCACAACTGCACAGAAGGCAGAAACGTCCATGTGAAAGGAAGTTGCAAAGAAAAATCCTGTCTTTAGTAGGGGATATGATCACCTCTGACTGCGTTGCGGGATTTACAACGTCTGTCCATGCTGAGGACGAGGTTGTCAAGGAGCTGTTGATGCATCGCGGCCCATTCCTCTTGTAGCGCCTCTTCTGCGAAATCGTTGCTGGCGGCTGGTGACGTGCTGCCAAGCGTCTCCCGAGAAGGTCCCACACGTGTTCGATTGGATTTACGTCCGGGGACCTTGCAGGCAAATCCATGCGTTGAATATCTTCACTCTCCAACAGCTCTGCGACAGCCACTGTACGATGTAGCGTTGTCGTCCATGAAGAGGAACTCCAGGACCCACAGCACCTCTAAACAGACGCACGTGAGGCAGGGGAACCACGGTACAATAGCGGACACCAGTAACTGAGCCTCCTTGGAAGATGTGGATGTCAATACGGCTACCAAGCAGGATACCGCCCCAAACGAGAACTTCGCCACCTCCAAACCGGTCCCTTTCGATGATGTTGGAGGTGTGATTGCGTGTTCCCTGCTCTCTCCAGATGTGTATACGTCCAGAATCGCTCGTCAGACTAAATCGGCTCTCATCCGTAAAGAGAGCTAGACCCCATTGCTGATGTTTCCAGTTCTTGTGTTTCTGACACCACGGAATCCGCCGTCGCCGATAAGCAGGCGTTAATGGCACACACCGTACTGGTCGTTGTGGAAATAAATCACATTTGTGCAGCCACCTGGCCACGGTAAATCATGATAACGGACGTCCAGTTGTCTGTTGCATGTGCCTTGCGATTTATCCCGCTGTCTGCCGTCGGTCTCTTCTCGCCTGTAGGACAATATACTGGTCGTCCGCTGCCGTGGTTGCTCGTGGACGACCACTGCTAAACTCTCGGGCAGCTGTTCCTGTCATTTGAAATGCTCTCCAAGCTCGTGAAACGATGCTGTGAGCGATCCCGAACTCCTCGGCCACACTAGTCACACTTCGACCTTCTTCCAACTTCCCAATGACGCGACCTCCGGTAAAGTCATCCAGATGTCGTCTACTGGATCGCCTGTTGGCCATATCACACGGCGGCAGCAACTCGACATCGTTCAAACCAATGTACAACGTGCAATAGCTTTCACCGAATTGCTGAGCGCACACCGCCCGTGTGCTTTATACCCTTCCGACAGCTCCCCCCCCCAAGTCATGCGGCATATATGCGCATTTCCTACCGTACCGGACCGTATACTATCTCCTAGGTGGTCTTTCGGTCCATTCTGCCTGCTCGTTCCGCTGTTACGCTAATTTCTCCTCTTCGTCCTTAATTTTTGCACATCACTGTACAAAGGCTGCAGACAACTCAAAGAGGCATGGAGAGGTGCATGCTTAGTGTAACCAGGAGAGATAAGAAGAGAAACTTGTGGATCAGAAAAATGACAAGGGTGGAAGACATCATGAACAGAGTAAAAATCCCTGAAATGGTAATGGGCTGCAAATACTGCCAGAAGGACAGACCATCGATGGACAGTCGAAATGTCAGTTTGGATTCCAAGGAATAGGAAAAGACCCAAAAGAAGACCACGTGGGAGATGGGTGGATGAAATTCGATAGTATGCAAGAGTAACTTGGAGGAGACTGGCACAATACAGACCGTTGTGGAAGAGGCTTGGGGAGACATTCGTCCCGCAGTGGATTGATAATGTTGACAATGAGGATGATGATTATGATACACACACACACACACACACACACACATATATATATATATATATATATATATCAGCTAAGCAAGCGTCTTGGAGAGGTAGGTTGCACAAAGACGAATGGCAATCACACAGAAATGCAGGGTCGGAAATGCCATCTTCATGCGGTAGATGGCGTTGTTCTGCCGCAAGACTGATCAAACATTCTTTCAGGATACCGTCATTTGTAAACCCCCGGAGAGGTAGTAGGATGGCTGAGTTTACGGGCGCGGGAAATGGCTGATATTCACCTCGGATACGGAGCAGCGGATGATCCGCCGTGCGACTGTACCAGGAAAGGTAGCCGACGAGGCGAGTGCCAAACTACCAAGTGTTTGCACGTCTGCATCAGATGTTATGCGACACTGGTTCTTTCCAGGGGCGTGCCAGGTGTCGGGAACGATGGGTACGCACTCCTGCCATCGAAAAAAATGTGTTAAGGCATGCAGCAGACACTCTAGGTGCCAGCACACGAGCAATTGCCCATCGGCTTGGTCTGTCCCATTCCACCCTATTGCCCATCGGCTTGGTCTGTCCCATTCCACCCTATTGCCCATCGGCTTGGTCTGATATCAAGCCGATAGTCTGCACGAAGACTAATTGCATCCATGTTATGTTCAGCGCGTTCCGACACTAAGCCCTGAGGATTACCCTTAGCGTATTGCATTTGCGCAATGGTACCTGCAGAAGAGTGCGGCAGAACCTCAATATCCTGCTTCTGTGCTGTTCACAGACGAAGCGTGCTTTACATGGGAAGGTAGCTTCAATGCGCATGTATGGGCGGTGGAGAACCCCATGCTGTACGACCACGTGCAGCACAAAACCGTTTTGCTGTTAATGTTTGGGCCGGAATTGTCGGGGACCACTTAATTGGCCCATACCTCATATGAGCCTCCTCATCTGGACGGAAGGAGTTGCCGACTATTTCTGGAGGACATCTTGCCAGAAGTTTAGTTAAATCAAAGATGGTTTCGCTAAATCAATGGCCAGATTTTTCTGACATAGATGGGAAAACTTAGTCTAGGAGTTTCAACATGTCGTTGACTAATAAAATGTCATTGGAACAAAAATTTGAAAAACTGGCAAATAACAGCACCAATAAAGAAAATTCTACTTCGCAAATTGAGGATATCTTCACGGATACCGAAGTAATATCTAAAATTTCTTGTTTTAACCGGAGAGAAATTCAAAAAGGGATTTTACGTCACAATTCGAATTTTGCAATTTCGAAAAAGGTACCAATATCCAATATTGTTGCGTTGGTTGAGCAGTCCCTGATAAAAAGCAATCAAAACATTGATCAAAAAGAAACGATGAGCTATTGTGTCAGCCAGATAATAACGTCAAAGTCTTTCCCTCCTTTCAAACCCAATCTCATCGAGAAAGGATATAATGCTCTATGAGGATTACAGTCAAATCATGATATTAACGTCACGATTAAAGCTAATAAAGGTAAACAAGTTGAAGTCAACTTAACTGATAAATGTGGACAAGGACAAAAACCATCGAAAAACTTGTTTCCCAGGGACCCTATAAGGAACTGGAAAATTATCCATCTGAGAAACAATTAAAAGAAGTTCGAAAAGTGGTGTTACTCTTGACCAAAGCTCAAAAAATCATCTAAAGCCCTCATATTCTCGTTGTCCATGTTTTTCCGAAGATATCTGAGACTGATGTCTCTTTCCGTCGCATAATTAGCAATATCCTATCAGCCAGACATAAGTTGGCCAAGTTCCTATCTTTGAAACTATCCACTTTAACGACTTCTTCGAACATAACAGTTCTAAAAAATTCCAATAAGTTTGCCAATCGACTAAAACGACATCCATACAAGGATCAGTTCATGTTATCCTTCGATGTGAAATCCATGTTCACAAATATCCCACTGAATGGAACCCTCGAATCATTGAAAGCAAGTCTGAACATCATTTCAGCCAAGCGGAAGTAGAAAAATTTTGAGACTAGTAGAAATTTCTATCAAACAAAACAGTTTCTTTTTCGTGGAAGATTTTTTCAACAGACGGAAGGCCTTGCAATGGGTAGCCCTGGGTTCGAATCCCGGTGAGGCACGGATGTTGTGTTTGTCTTGCGGTACTGGCTCTCTCCCTTCCCTGGAACCAGTGACCCTAAATTAGGGACGGGCGACTGCTTATAGCCCATTGAGTTGCTCACGGTGGTCGCTAAAAATCCAATAAAAAAAATGGGTAGCCCACTATCACCTATTTTAAGGGTAGTCTACATGGGTCACTTTGAGAAAAATCTCTTTCAGCTTGTTACATTCGACCTGTGGATTCCATATGTAGATGACACTTTTGTTCTCTGGAATGGCATGAATTTCGAAATACCTACATTAGTTGAACTTATCAATACAGTTTGTCCTCATATACAGTTCACGTGTGAGACTGAAAATAATGGGTGATCACCATTTCTTGATGTCCTTGTGATCTGAAGGATCTTTTATCGAAAACCATTTTCTCTTTCCTTACCCCACTACATGTTAAATTAAATCACCCATGGAAACAAACATTCTCTGCCTTCTACACATACGTATATCGTGCACTACACATATGCTCAACTGAAGATTCCTTGCAGAAAGAGCTTGATTTTTTAAACGAATTGCAGTACACAGAGGATATAGCACTTCCGTTATGCACGGTGAAGTCACATTACCATGACCACTAGTTAATATCCAGAGTAACCGCCGTATGCAGCGCGGACAGCAGCTAGACGGGCTAGTAGTACCTCAATAAGGTGCTGGAAGGTGTTCACAGGTATGTGGAGCCATGCTGACTGCAGTGTATCTGACAGCTGCTGAAGGGTATGTGGTGGAGTATAATCCATAGAGCGAACAACACGATCGAAGTGCTCCCACATATGCTCAATTGGGTTTTAGACTGGGGAATTAGGGGACCAGGGAAGTAATTTGAAATCTTCATCGTGTTCTTCCAGCCACTCTCGGACATTTCTCACTGTGTGATACATCGCATTGTCGTGCTGGAAGATCCCATCTGCTCCAGGGAGAACAATCAGCACGTATGGGCGTACGTGGTCTACAAGGATGGATTCATAATGAATTCGGTCCATTGTGCCTTCCACAGGTATGAGCGAATGCCACGAAAACATTCCCCAGACCATAACGCTTAACCCACCACCATTTGTTCTGCCAGCAATGGTTTACGAGTGTTTGTTCTCCGATGTTTCTCGCCGTATATCCAACGTCCATCCGTTCGATGAAGCAGAAAACATGGCTCATCGAACAAGGCAATCCTTTGATTATCAGTGGAGGTCCAATTCCGACACTGCCATGCAAATGCACGCCTTTTCTGCCGATGCACCTTCGTTAGCATAGGTGCAGTGACAATCTGTCCGCATCGGAGCCCCACACGCAGCAGGGTTCGTTGAACTGTCGTTTTAGACACAATTCCAGTAGTCCACTGGTTCATTTCGCCAGTCAGTTGCTCCACTGTAGCGTGTCGATTGGCCCTTACGCACCTTCGCAGCGGACGTTCACCTCTCACATCAATGGCACGTGGTGCTGGACCGTTTTCACGTCGCTTATTCGCAATGGTGCCATTTCTCCAATCACGATACACTTTAACCACAGCAGCACGCTAACAGTTCAAAAACTGCACTGTTTCAGAAATACTGCTACCCTTGGCCCGAAAGTCGACAATGATAATCATTCCATTTTGCAAATCTGATAAATCACTCCTTTTATCCATGACAGTAAGGAGTGATGTGTTTTCAGAACGCCCACAGCACACCTTATATACTCTCCACGCCAGCTCACGACACGTGTCTTCTTTCATATTATATACTCTCCAAGCCAGTTCACGACACGTGCCTGCTTTCATATAATATAGTCTCCAAGCCAGCTCACGACACATGCCTTCTTTCATAATATATAATCTCCAAGCCAGCTCACGACACGTGCCTTCTTTCATAATATATAATCTCCAAGCCAGCTCACGACACGTGCCTTCTTTCATATTATATACTCTCCAAGCCAGCTCACGACACGTGCCTTCTTTCATATTATATACTCTCCAAGCCAGCTCACGACACGTGCCTTCTTTCATATTATATACTCTCCAAGCCAGCTCACGACACGTGCCTTCTTTCATATTATATACTCTCCAAGCCAGCTCACGACACGTGCCTTCTTTCATATTATATACTCTCCAAGCCATCTTACGACACGTGCCTTCTTTTATATTATATACTCTCCAAGCCAGCTCACGACACGTGCCTTCTTTCATATTATATACTCTCCAAGCCAGCTCACGACACGTGCCTTCTTTCATATTATATACTCTCCAAGCCAGCTCACGACACGTGCCTTCTTTCATATTATATACTCTCCAAGCCAGCTCACGACACGTGACTTCTTTCATATTATATACTCTCCAAGCCAGCTCACGACACGTGCCTTCTTTCATATTATATACTCTCCAAGCCAGCTCACGACACGTGCCTTCTTTCATACTATATACTCTCCAAGCCAGCTCACGACACGTGCCTTCTTTCATATTATATACTCTCCAAGCCAGCTCACGACACGTGCCTTCTTTCATATTATATACTCTCCAAGCCAGCTCAGGACACGTGCCTTCTTTCATATTACATACTCTCCAAGCCAGCTCAGGACACGTGCCTTCTTTCATATTATATACTCTCCAAGCCAGCTCACGATACGTGCCTTCTTTCATATTATATACTCTCCAAGCCAGCTCACGACACGTGCCTTCTTTCATATTATATACTCTCCAAGCCAGCTCACGACACGTGCCTTCTTTCATATTATATACTCTCCAAGCCAGCTCACGACACGTGCCTTCTTTCATATTATATACTCTCCAAGCCAGCTCACGACACGTGCCTTCTTTCATATTATATACTCTCCAAGCCAGCTCACGACACGTGCCTTCTTTCATATTATATACTCTCCAAGCCAGCTCACGACACGTGCCTTCTTTCATATTATATACTCTCCAAGCCAGCTCACGACACGTGCCTTCTTTCATATTATATACTCTCCAAGCCAGCTCACGACACGTGCCTTCTTTCATATTATATACTCTCCAAGCCAGCTCACGACACGTGCCTCCTTTCATATCATATACTCTCCAAGCCAGCTCACGACACGCGTCTTCTTTCTTATTATATACTCTCCAAGCTAGCTCACGACACGTGCCTTCTTTCATATTATATACTCTCCAAGCCAGCTCACGACACGTGCCTTCTTTCATACCATATAGTCTCCAAGTCAGCTCACGACACGTGCCTTCTTTCATATTATATACTCTCCAAGCCAGCTCCCGACACGTGTCTCCTTTCATACTATATACTCTCCAAGCTAGCTCACGACACGTGTCTTCTTTCAAAATATATACTCCCCAAGCCAGCTCATGACACGTGTCTTCTTTCATATTATATGCTCTCCAAGCCAGCTCATGACACGTGTCTTCTTTCATATTATGTACTCTCCAAGCCAGCTCACGACGTGTCTTCTTTTATATTATATACTCTCCAAGCCAGCTCACCACACTTTCAAGGCAGCTCATGTCGCGTGTCTTCTTTCATATTTTATTATATAGTCTCCAAGTCAGCTCACGACACGTGTCTTCTTTCATATTATATGCTCTCCAAACCAGCTCATGACACGTGTGTTCCTTCATGTTATATACTCTCCAAGCCAGCTCACGACGTGTCTTCTTTCATATTATATACTCACCAAGCCAGCTCACGACACGTGCCTTCTTTTATATTGTATACTCTCCAAGTCAGCTCACGACACGTGCCTTCTTTCACATTATATACTCTCCACGCCACGTGCCTTCTTTCATATTACATACTCTCCAAGTCAGCTCACGACACGTGCCTTCTTTCATATTATATAGTCTCCAAGTCAGCTCACGGCACGTGCCTTCTTTCATATCATATAGTGTCCAAGTCAGCTCACGATAACACATAATGCCTGAAATGTATATTGTGAACATAATATGAAACGGAGGGTATGAAATTGTAGGTGTTAAGAGAATTCAGTTGAGCTATCTATACATGGGCTGGAGATAGCAATATACTTGCTTTTATATAGTTAACAGAATGGTATATGCAGCTGGTAGGCCATTAAAATGTTTTGTAGAATTTATGTAGTGCAATAAGAATTCTGCTTGTATATTGCGAATAGAATAATACGAAACTGCCGGAATGGCATCGTATGTGCTAGGAAAATTCTGATGAGGTATCTATGGATAGGATAGGCATAGATACGAAAATGACTTCTGATGTATTGTAAATAGAATGATGTGGATCAGGAGGTTAAGACATTGTAAAATCCAGGAGAATTCAGAAGAATATATGTGCAGGATGGAGAGCAATAGGAACAGCCTGCTGATATAAAGTTATTAGAATTATAAGAAACAGGAAGTAAGATATTGCACTGAGAATTCATAAGAAGTAACTATTGATAGTCTAGACAGATGTACGAATATGCCCTCTGATATAATATTGTGAGCAGAATGGTATGAAACTGGAGTTCCGGCATTTTTGATATACAGAGTTCTGCTGATAACTTATGTTGTGAACAGAATGATATGAAAAAGAGAATTACGGCATTGTAGATGCTTGGAGAATTCAGGAGTGGCATCCATGGATAGAATAGAGAAAGATACGAAAATGATTGCTGATATGTTGTCAACACAGTGCTATGTGGTATTGTAGATGCGAAAAGAATGGCACTGTAAAGTGAAGTATGGCATGTAGAAGGGAAAAGAATTCAGATGCGGTACCTGTGGATTGGATGGAGAGAGAGAGATACGAAAATACCATCTGCTATGTTGTGAACAGAATGGTATGAAGAGTCATGGAATTGTATATGCTTGTACTGAGGAGATGCTGGTGGAAGAGATATGCAGATATATTGCGAACAGAATATGAAACAGGAGGTATTGCATTGTAAATTCTTGGAGAATTCAGGGGTGGTATCTATGGATAGGATAGACAGATATACAAAAATGCACGCTGGAATATTGGGGACAGGATATGTAACAGGAGGTATGACATTGTAGAAGCAAAGAGAATCTAGAACATGTAGCTATAGAGGGTGTATATACAAAATGACTGATTTCTCATTGTGAAGAGAATGGAATGAACAGGACGTATGGAATAGTAGATGGTAGGATAATTCAGAAAGCGAGAGGAGATAGATACTTTTTACAGATATTGTGAATAGAATGATATAGAACTGGTGACAGGGCATTGTGGGTAATAGTAGAATTCACAAGTATCTTTGAAGAGAGTAATACAGAGGTACGAAAATAACTGCTCATATGTGAACAGAATGATTAGTAAATCGTGATCTGGCATTGTAGATGATAGAAGTATTCATGAGAGGTAAGTTATCTGCCGATAGAATAGAGAGAAATACGAAAATGTCTGCTGACTTATTGTGAACAGAATATGGAATAGGTAGTATAGAATAGCAGACGCTATGTCCGATCAGGAGGGATATCTGCAAACAGGAAAGAGAGATAATCGAAAAGGCCTGCTGATAGATAGCTGGGAGAATCTTAGGTGCTGGGAGAATTCAGGAGAGGTATCGCTGGATCGGATAGGGAGAGATTGGAAAATAACTGCCGACATATTGTAAACAGAATGGTATGAATCTGGAGGTATGGCATTAAAGATGCGAAAAAGAATTCAGATGTGGTAGCTACTGATAGACAGAACAGCGGCGAAGAGAACCGGAAATGCCTCCTGATATACACTATATTGAAAAAAGTCACAGGGCACCCCTTCAAAAGCAAATGAACGCTTCCGCTGCGTTGTTAAGATGAGCGGTACTACTGCAAACGGTATGAAAACAAGCCTGCAGCCGAACGCGATCATATCGCACTGTGAGGTTGAGTAAAAATGTCGCGGAGGAGAGAACTGACTTTGAGAAAGGAAAGATTGTTGTTTATTATATTAGTGAGTAGTCCATAAGAGAAACCGAAAGGCGCTTACACAAACCCAAGTCAACTGTTTTGGATGAACTCAATAAGTAGAAGACACATGGCGTGACTTAAGCAGCAAAACGTACCGGCAGACCAAAGGAAATCAGTGATAGAGGACGTCGATACCTCAGGAGGGTCGTTACAGCTAATCGACGGAGTATTGCACAAGACCTGTCTACAGGTGAGTAAAAATGCTGGAACCTTGGTATGTACACGTACTATTCTTAGAGAACTTCATACCATGTGTTACCGTGGTCATAATAAGCCTTTCATCTCCGCTCGGAATACTACTCGTCATTCAGCATGGTGTAAAGAACATTCACCGTGGACCGTAGGTCAATGGAAACGGGCCCTATGGACTGATGAATCCAGAAACACGATCTATCAGTCTGATGGCCGCGTGTGGGTATGGCGGCAGCAGGGTGAACGCCATTAAACACAGTGCACTGTTTCTATGATCAAGTTTGGAACTGTAAGTGTTTCTCGTGGTACGGCCCATTGGTTATCGTGTACACACCTGCTAACCCACACGTCTACCTCGATATTCTGGGCAATTTTGACCTACCATCTCTGTGGCAATACTATGGAACCGAGCTTTGTTGGTACCAACAGGATAATGCTCCTAGCCATAAAGCAAGGACTGTTACGGCGTGGTTTTAACGATAATTCCGTATCGTGTGTGGACTGGTCAGCACAGAGCTGTGATGTTAATCCCATAGAGCACCTATGGGATGAATTAGAGTGCCGCATAAGAAGTTTGGAACCAAGGCCTACTACTGAGCAACAGTTAGCGGCAGCATTACGTACTGAATGGAAGCGCATACCTATCGCTGTGTTCCAAAACCTTGTCGAAAGCATGTCTCGAAGGGTCAGTGCATGCATTAAGGCCAAATGTGTACCTACATCGTACATATGTCAAATAATGCTATGTTGTGTTTCTTTTCCAGGCGTCCGGTGACTTTTGTCAATATAGTGTATTGTGAACAAAATGGTATGAACAGAAAGTATGGAATTGTAGATGTTCGGAGAGGTCTGAAGATGCTTGCATAATTGTGCTGATATACTGTGCACAGAATGACATAAAACAGAAGGTATGGCGTTGTATTTGCGAAGAGAGCGTAAGAGAAGTATCTATGTAGAGGATAGCGGGAATAATATAAATGCCGATATATTTTGAAGAAAATGACATGAAACAGCTGGTGTGGCATTGTAGATGCGAAAAACATTCAGATGTGATAGCTTCGAGTAGGACGGAGATAGAAAAAACCGAAAATGCCTCCTGAAATATTGTGAACAGAATTGTATGGACAGGAAGTATGGTATTGTAGATGTTAGTCGAATTCTAAAGATGCTAGTAGTATTGTACTGATGTAATGTGAACAGAATGATATGAAACAAATGGGATGGAGATGTATTTGCAAGATCTATTAATACACTGAGTGACCACTTTATTATGAGCATCCTCTCAGTACTTCGTTGGGCCACCTTTTGCCTTTAATACTGCGTCGATTCCTCGTGGCATGGACTCCAGGAGATGTGGATAGGTGGTTTGTGGAATCTGAGACCATGCTTGATGAATAGCACTTTCCAGGAGTGTGAGATTGCTGGGTTGTGGATCCAGCTGTCTGATGGTTCGTTCAACTTCATCCCACAAACTCTCAATGGGGTTGAGATCTGAAAATTGCGGGAGCCACCTAAGCAAAGTAAACTCACCGGCATGTTCCTGGAAACCAATCCTGTACAATACGAGCACTATGGTAGGACGCATTATCTTGTTGAAAGTACGTATCGCCATTGGGATAAACCATCCACATGACAGCATGCACTTGGTCCGCAACAATGTTTAGATATGATGTGCCAGCCAGACGTCGATCAACACGAATTAAAGGGCCCAAAGCATGCCAGGAAAACATTCCTTAAACCATAACGTTGCCTCCACAAGCTTGAAGGGTTTTAGCAATGCATTCGGGGTCCATGCTTTCGTGCTGTTTCCGCCAAATTCTCACTCGGCCATCGGCATGGTGCAATTGAAAACGTGATTCATCGGACTACGTAATTTGTTTCCAATTATAGACTGTTCAATCCTTGTGCTCCTGTGCAAACTGGAGACTTTTTCTTGTCAACTGCAGACAGCAAAGGTGTTCGAAAAGGCCTTCGGCTGCCATATACCATCCGATGCAGTGTATGGTGAACAGTGCGTGCAGAGATCATTTGAGGGGATCCTTGACTAAGATGGTCAGTAATTTGCTGCACTGTTGCCCTTCTGTTTTCTGGTACCAGTCTGGACAATCTCCGTTCCGCCCGTGCAGTCACTAGTCGATGACGACCCACGTTGTACGTAGAGACCCAGTTTTTTCTGACAGTCCAGTCTTTAAACACTTCAACAACAGCTTCTGTGGAACATTTTACGAATGCGGCGGTTTTGATGATACTCGCTCCATGGCTACGAGCTCCTACAATCATCCCACATTGAAAGTCCGTCAAATCGCATTTTTTACCCATCTCTTCACCCAAAAATCCCTTCTACTACTGTCTCAAGCACTAAGCGTTCCCATTCTATACTAACCTCCCCCTCTGGCGGCAACAGCGTGAAGCCAAAGCAAATTTGCTTAAAACTGTCAGGTGGCCATAATAAAGTGGCCACTCAGTGTATATATTGGTATTCATTTTAGTTTCCCTATCCTGTTCATAGATACACTTCTCAGATCTTCTGAGAAGTGTATCTACGAACAGGATAGAGAAAATAAATGAATGTAAAAAAATACACTGACGGAAAAAAATCCCAACACCACGAATAAATAGTTGTAGAGGAATGAAATGGCGGCAATACATTTGTATAGGTAACATATTTAATCGATTAAGGTTTCAAGATCACAGCTTAATGTAAGCGCGAGAAGAGCCATTTTAAATGTGAAATGCTGGTACATTAATAACCGGTGTAACCGCCAGAATGCTGAATGCAAGCACGCAAACGTTCATGCATTGTGTCGTACAGGTGCTGGCTGTCAGTTTGTGGGATGGAGTTCCATGCCTGGGTCACTTGGCCGGTCAATACAGGGACGGTTAATGCTGGTTGGGGGTGACGCTGGAATTGTCGTCCAATGATGTCCCATACGTGCTAGATTGGAGAAAGATCTGCTGATCTAGCAGGCCACGGCAACATGTCGACACTCTGTAGAGCATGTTGGGTTACAACAGCGGTATGCGGGCGAGCGTTATCCTGTTGGAAAACACCCCCTGGAACGCTGTTCATGAATGGCAGCACAACAGGTTGAATCACCAGACCGACGTACAACTGTGACGTCAGGGTGCGTGGGATAACCACGAGAGTGCTCCTGCTGTCATAGGAAATTGCTCCCTAGACCATAACTCCAGGTGTAGGTCCAGTGTGTCTCGGCCGCAGACAGGTTGGTTGCAGGCGCTCACCTGTCCTCCTTCTAACCAACACACGGCCATCACTGGCACCCAGGCAGAACCGGCTTTCATCTGAAAACACAACAGATCTCAACTCCGTCCTCCAATGAGCTCTAGCTTGACACCACTGACTCGCAGCTGCCCTTCAAATAACCGATTTGTAACAGTTCGTTGTGTCACTGTGGTGGTAACTGCAGCTCGAATTGCTGCCGCAGACGCAGTACGATGCTCCACGGCCATACACCGTACACGGCAGTCTTCCCTCACGGTAGTGCCACGTGGCCGGCCGGAGTTCGGTCTTCTTGAGGCAGTACCTTCCCTTGACCACTGCTGCCAACAATAATGCACAGTGGCTACATTCCTGCCAAGTCGTTCTGCAATATTGCGGAAAGAAAATCCTCCTTCTCGTAGCCCTATTACACGACCTCGTTCAAACTCCGTGAGCTGTTGATAATGGCTTCTTCGTCTTCTTAAAGGCATTCTTGACTAACATCAACACACTACGTCTAATCTCAACGATAACTAACGCTCACGAACGTTACGGCGCGTATTTACAGCAAACCTGCTTTGCATGTTCCGAGGGGCGCTAGTAGCGCCACACGTATGCGCCGAGCGCGAAATTTGCATACACGTCATCTTAAAGATGTACTCTCACCACCTACCAACTGTCGTATATCTAACACAACCCCTTTTTGGTGTTGGGATTTTTTTTTTTTCAGTCTGTGTATTTTGAACAAAATGACATGAGACAGGATATACGACATTGCTGATGCTGGGACAACAGAGCAGAGGTGTGTCTGCATGGGACTGAGAGAAATACGAAAATGACTGCTGATACATTTTGAGAAGAACGATACGAAACAGGGTGCATGGCATTGTAGATGCAAAGAGAATTCAGATGGGTCAGCTACAGATAGGACACCTCCAGTTATATTGAGAACATATGATATGAAACACAATATACTGCGTTGTGCGTGCTAGGAAAATTCAGGAGACGTACCTCTGGATTGAACAGGGAGCGATATGAAATTGAATGCTGCTTTGATGTGAACAGAATGATATTAAACATTCGGTATGGCACTGCAAATTCAGGATAGGGCACATAATGCGAACAGAATAATACGAAATAGGACGAATGGCATTGTAGTCGCTAGGAGAATTCAGAAGTGATGTCTATGAACAGGATAGACAGAATTGTGAGAAAATGTCTGCCGGTATATTCTGAACATAATATGAAACAGGAGGTGGGACACTGTAGATGGCAAGAGATCTAGAAGATCATAGAGATAGCAAAATGTCTGCTTTTGTATTGTGAACAGAACGTTATGAACAGGAGATATGGCACTGTAGATGTTAGGGGAAATCAGGAGAGGTATCTTCGTATTGGAGAGAGAAAGATTCGAAACGTTCTGCTGATGTATTGTGAACAAAACGATATGAAACAGGTGGTATGGCATTGAGGATCCTCGGAGGTTTTAGTAGAAGTATTTACAGGCAGGATAGGGAGAGATACCAAAATAGAGCTGATATATTTTGAAGAAAAATGATTTGAAATTGGAGGTATGACATTGCAAAAGACAAGAGAATTCAGAATGATTCCATGGATAGGATACAGAACGCAAAATCCTTACTTTAAAATTTTGAACAGAATGGTATTAAAGGGGATGTTGGCTTTGTAAGAACCAGGAGAATCGCGAAGTGGGGTATTTATGGATAGCAAAGAGGGAGATACAAAAATGACGACTGCTGATGTATTGTGAACAGAATGATATGAAACTGGTGACATGGCACTGTAAATGCTAGAACTCAGGAGAGATATCTATTGATGGGATTGGGTGAGATACCAAAAGGCCTGCTGATGTATTGTGCAAAGAATGATGTAAAATACCAGATTATGTAGTGGAGATGCTAGGAGAACTGAGGGGATGTAATTATAAATAGGATAGAGATATACGAATATACTGTATCTGCTGGTATATTGTGAACAAAATATGAAACAGATGGTATGGTTTTGTAGATGAGAATAAAATTCGGATGATGTAGCTATGGATACGATTGAGAGATACCGAAAATGTCTCCATATATACTGTTCTCATCTACAAAACCATACAGAATGGTATGAACCGGAAGTATGGCATTGTAGATATTAGAATTCAGATGACATGAGAATAGTCCTGAGAAACTGTGTTTGGAATCGTGTGTAACAGGAGGAATGGAGTTGTAAGTGCTAGGAAAATCTAGGTGTAATATGTGTATAGGATAGGCATCGAGATAGGAAAATGGGAGCTGATATATTGTTAACAGAATGGAATGCTAGGAAAATTCAAGGGAGCTCTCTATAGACAGGATTAAGACACATACCAAAACGAATGCTGATATATTCTGAACAAAATAATATGAAATATCAGGTATGGCACTCCAGATACGAGGAGAATTAAGGAGAGGCAATCTATGAATAGGATAGAGAAATACCTAAGTGCCTGCTGGTACACTGTGAACAGAATATGAAAGAGGAGGACATTGTAGATGGCAAGAGAATTCAGAAGAGGCAGCTGTGGATAGGATAGAAGTAGAAAAACACCTACCTTCGTATTGTTAACACAATAGTATGGACAGGATCTATGGCATTGTAGCGGTTAGGGGCATTCTGTAGATTCTTGGGGAATTCTGCTTACGTATAGAGAGCAAAATGATATGGAACAGAAGGTTGGCGTCGTAGGTAGAATTCACGAGAGGTGCCTATGGATGCGATTCAGCGAGAGATACTGATATGTTGCGCAGAGGATGACATAAAATAAGATATACTTTTTGCATTGAAGATGTTAGGAGAATTCAGAAGTGGTATGTATGGACAGGATACGGAGAAATATGAAAATATCTGAATGTATATTTTGAACATTATATGAAACAGAGGGTATGACATTACAGATGTCAAGAGAATTCAGTTGAGCTATTTATGGGTACAAGAGAGTTAGAAAAATGCCGGCTTTTATATAGCTAAGAGAATGGTATTAACAGTTGGCAGGTCGTTAAATTTTTTTGTGGAATTCATATAGTGCTATGAGAATTCTTCATATATGGTATGAATACAATATAAAACTGGCGGAATGGAGTTGTATGCGCTAGACGAATTCAGGAGAGGTATTCATGGAGAGGATAGACAGAGAAACGAAAACGACTGCTGATGTATTGTGAATAGGATGACATGAAGCAGGAGGTATGACATTGTAGAAGCGAGGAGAATTCAGGAGAGGAATGTATGTGCATGATAAAAAGATAGGAAAATGCCTGCTGATATATACGTAAGAGAATTATATGAAATATTAGGTATAACATTGCCAAGAGAATTCAGAAGTAGTAGCAGTACATAGGGTAGACTGATGTACAAATACAGCCGCTGATATATTGTGAGCAGAATGGTATGAAATTGGAGTTATGGTATTTTCGATGTAAAGACAGGTCTGCTGAAAAGTATATTTTGAACAGAATGATATGAAAAAAGAGAAGTATGGCATTGTAAATTCTTGTAGAATTCAGGAGTGGTATCTTTTTTTTTATTTTATTTTTTTTTTTTTTGATTGGAGGTTTAACGACCACCGTGAGCAACTCAAATGGGCTATAAGCAGTCGCCCGTCCCTAATTTAGGGTCACTGGTTCCAGGGAAGGGAGAGAGCCAGTGCCGTAAGACAAACACAACATCCATGCCTGACCGGGATTCGAACCCGGACCCCTTACGGACGAATGATCAGAGGCCAACGCCTTAGACCACTGCGCCACCGGGGCGGCGGAGTGGTATCTATGGATAGGACAGAGAGGTACACGAAAATGCGTGCTGGTATATTGTAAACAGGATATGTAATAGGAGGTATTACATTGTAGACGGCAAGAGAATCTAGAACAGGTAGTTATGGATATGATGGAGATAGCAAAATGAACGCTTTTGCATTGTGAAGAGAATGGTGTGAACAGGACCTACAGAATAGTAGATGGTAGGGTAATTCAGAAGGCGCAAGGGGAAATCTTCTGATATAGTGTGAATATAATGATACAGAACTAATGGAATGGCGTTATAAATGCTAAGAGAATTCAGGAGAGGTATCTGTAGATAAGTTAGAAACAGAAACGAAAATGGCTGCTGACATATTGTGAGAAGGATCACGAAGGATCACATGAAACAGGAGGTTTGACATTATAGATGCCAAGCGAAAGCATCAGATATTGATATGAATAGGGCATGGAGATATACGAATATGCCCGGAGAATATTGTGAACACAATGGTATGTAACGGGAGGTATTACATTGTCTCTCTATCGTATGCATGGACAATTCTGTATATATTGTGAAAAGAATGATATCAAAAGGTGAGGTACTCTCTTTGTCCTATTCATACATAACCCTCATGAACTCTCAGGGCACCTAATACGCAATACCTCCTGTTTCGTATTGTATATGGCTGGATAATTAAGGAGAGTATCCATTAATGCGATAGAGAGATTCGAAAATGACTGCTACTATATTGTTAACAGAAGTATATGAAACAGCAGGAAATTTCCTTGTAGATGCGAAAAAGAATTTATATGCGGTAGCTATGGATTGGATTGACAAAATGCCTCCATGCGTATTGTGAACAAAATGGTACAAACAAGAGGTATGTCATTGTAGATCTTACTAAAATTTGGAAACTGCTAGCAGAATTCTAATACTTTGAATGATATGAAACAGGGGGTATGGCGTTTTAGGTGCCCTCAGAGTTCAGGAGGGTTCTGTATGAATAGGACAGGGAGAGATCGGAAATTGACTGCTGATATACTGTGAACATGAATCTGGGAGTATGGCATTAAAGGTGCGAATAGAATTCAGATGTGGTAGCTATGGATTGGACGGATATAGAGAGAACCGAAAATGCCTCCTGATATATTGTGAACCGTATGGTATGAACAAGAAGGATGGCATTCTTGATGTTAGGAGTTTTCTGAATATGATAGCAGAATTGTGCTGATATAATGCGAACATAATGATTTGAAACATATGATATGACGTTGAAGTTGCAAGGAGAGTTGAGGAAAGGTATCTATGCATAGGATAAAGAGAGAGAGTGAGAGAGAGAGAGAGAGAGAGAGAGAGAGAGAGACGAAAATGAATATCGATATATTTTGAACGAAAATGACATAAAATAGGAGCCCTGGAATTGTAGACGCCACAATAGAGCAGAGATATCTATGGATAGGTCAGTGAGAAATACGAAAATGGCTGCCGATACATTTTGAACAGAATAATACGAACACAGGATGTATAGCATTGTAGATACAAAGAGAATTCAGACGGGGCACCTATGGATAAGATGCCACCAGTGGTATTGTGAACAGAACTATAAGAAGCACGATGTTATGACGTTGTGCGTGCTAGAAGAACTCAGGACAGGTATCTCTGGGAAGAATAGGGACAGATATGAAACTGACTGCTAATTTAATGTGATCAGAATGATATGAAACAGGTAGAATGGCATTTTAGGTGCATGGAGGATTGAGGAGAGGTTTCTATGCAAATGACTTTTGTTATTTGATAATTATTATATTTTGTTAAAAGAATTACTTTAAACAGGAGGTATGGCATTGTACTTACTCAGAGAATTCAGAAGATTCTAGGAGAATTTTCCTGATACAATGTAAACAGATAATATATAAAGTAGGAGTTAAGGCACTTTAAATGTTAGAATGCAGCAGAGGCATCTATGGATGCTATAGAACATGGCTATTGTGAAGTGAATTTTATGAAACAGGAGGCATGGCATTATACATGGCAAGCGACTGCAGAAGAGGAATCCATAGATAGGACAGAGAGATATACAAAAATGCCCGTTGCTGTATAGTAAATGAAATGGTATGAAAGTTGAGGTATTGCGTTGTCGAAGCTATGAGAATTTGGAAGATGCTACGACAATTCTAGTGGCACATTGTAAAGAGAATGATATGAACCAGTAGGTATGACATTGTAGATGATAGGAAAATTTAAGAGAGGTGCCTATGGATAACATAGAGTGAGATACGATAATGCCCACTGAGTTATGGTGAACAGAAAATGAAATAGCAAGTATTGTTTTGTAGATGCTAGGAAAACCAGGAGAGGTATCTCTGGATAGGGTAGAGAGATAAACAAAAAATTGCTGCCGACATATTATGAACAGCATATGAAACATGATGTATGATCTTGTAGATGGAGAGAGAATTCAGAAGTGGTAGCTAAGGATAGGATTTAGATAGCAGCATGCATGCTTTTGTATTGTGAACAGAAATGTATGAAACTGCAGATATTGATTTGTCGAGAATAGGAGAATTCAATCGATGATAGGGCAATTCTGTTGCAACATTGTGAATTGAATGATATGAAAGTGGAGGTATGGCATTACAGATGCTACCAGAATTCAGGAGATATTTCTACGGACAGGATAGAGAAACGAAAATGACTGCAGTATTGTGAACAGAGTGATATGAAACTAAAGGCATGCACTGTAGATGCTAGGAGAATTCAGGAGAGGAAAGAATCGTTAGGACGGAGAGTAATACGAAAATTCCTGCTGATACTGATATATCTTGTATAGAATGATATGAACGAGGAGGTGTGGCGTTATATGTGTTAGGAAAATTCAGATGCGGTAGCTACGGATGGAATGGAGAGAGAGAGAGAGAGGTCAGAAAATACGCCTCCTACATTGTGAGCAGAATGTTATTAACAGGACGAACGGCATTATAGATTTTATGAGAATTCAAAAGATGCTAGGGGAATTGCTTCTAAAATTTAAACACAGTCGTATGAAGCGAGGAGCTTTACATTGTAGGTGCTAGAAGAATTCAGGAGACATATCTATGGACAGGGTAGAGAAACTAAGATGCCAGATATATCGTGAACAGAAGATGAAACAGGGTGTGGCACTGTAGATACTAGAATTCAGAGGTATTTCAGAATTGCATACAGATAGATAAGAAATGTCTGCTGGGATATGGTAAACAAGATATGGAACAGGTATGACATTGTAGATGGCAAGAGAATTAAGAAGAGGTAGACATGGATAGGACAGGGATACCAAAATGTGAGCTTTTATTATGAACAGTGGGTTTGGCGTTGTAGAAGCGAAAAAATTTTGATGTGGTAGCTATGGAAAATATGTAGGAAGAGAAACGAACATACTTGCGTTTACATTGTGAGCAGAATGGTATGAAGAGCATTTATAGCATTATATGTATATGAAAATTCTGAAGGTTCTGGGAGAGTTATGCTAATATGTTGTGAACAGAATGATACAAAACACTGGAGGAAATGGCATTGTAGGTCCTACGTGAGTTTAGGGGAGGTATCTATGGACAAAATAGAGAGAGATACGAAAAAGACTGCCTATATATTGTGAAAAGAATGATATGAAACACGAAGTATGGCATTGCAGATTTCAGGATAGCCATCTACGTATAGCATTTGGAGAGACACCTAAATGACTGCTGACAGAATGATACGAAACAGAGAAGTGCAAAGATGCCCGATGATAAATTGTGAATACAATATCAAACAGGAGGTACTGCATTGTAGACGCTAGGAAAGTAATGTCTATGGATAGTGCCGAGAGAGAGAGAGAGAGAGAGAGAGAGAGAGAGAGAGAGAGAGAGAGAGAGAGAGAGAGAGAGAGAGAGAGAGAGAGAGATAAGAAAATGCCTGCTGGCATATTATAAAGAAAATGTGAAACAGTAGATATGACACTGTAGATTGCAAGATAACCCAAAAGAGGCATAGGTATTGATAAGATGGAGACAGCGAAATGCCTGCTTTTATATTGGGAACAGTAAGTTATGAACAGGATATACGATATTGTTGATTATAGGAGAATTCAGAAGATGCCATCAGAATTCTGCTGATATGCTATTAATAGAATAATATAAAACATTTGGCATGGCGTTGTATGTTCTATGATAATTCAAGAGAGGTACCTATGGATAGGATAGGGAGAAATACGAAAATGACTGGTGATATATTCGGAACAGAATAGTATAAGCAAGAGGAATAGCATTGTAGATGTTAAAATTCAGAAGATGATACGACAGTTCTGTTGAGAAATTGTGTACGTAATAGTGCGAAACAGAAGGCGTGAAGTAGTAACTTCTAGGAAAATTGAGGAGTAATCAATGTACAGGATAGACAGAGATATGAAAATGAGAGCTGATATATTGTTAACAGAATATGCTAGGAGAATTTAAGAGGGCTGTCTAATACACAACTGAGACAGACATGAAAATGACTGCTGATATTTTCTGAGCATAATAATATGAAACATTACGTATGGCACTCTAGATGCTAGGAAAATTGAGCAGAGGTATCAATTAATAGGATAGAGAGATATTCGAAAATGCGTACTGCTATATTTTGAACAGGATACGTTACAATAGGTATGGCATTGTAGATGTCAAGAGAATCTAGAACAGGTAGCTCTGGATAGGATGAATATAGCAAAATAACTGCTTTTGCATTGCGAATAGAATGTAAGAGGTAACATAATTCAGAAGGTTCAAGGGGAATTCTTCTTACATATTGTTAATAGAATGATATAGAACTTGTTGTATGGCGTTGATAGTGGTAGGATGATTCAGGACAAGTGTCTGTGGGTAGGAAAGAGAAGTAAAAAAGAAAATTCCTGCTGATATATAGAAAGGTGGATCGCATGAAAAATGAGGTTTGACATTATAGATGCCAAGAGAAAACATAAGAGGTAGCTATGGATAGGGTAGACAGATATACGAATATTCCAAGGAGATATATTGTGAACAGACTGGTATGAAACGTGAAGTATGACATTATCGATGCAAGGACAATTTATGAATTTGTGGATGATATGAAATGCATCCACTATTCTGAAAATAAATATGAATTCTGAAATGATGTGACCAAAATGATATGAAATTGTGTAGTATGGTATTGTTAATGCTTGGAGAATTCAGGAGAGGTATCCGTGCATACGATAGATTCAAAAATGACTTCTGCTATATTGTCGACATAATGATATGAAACAGCATCAATGGCATTGTAGATGCGAAGAGAATTCAAATACGGTAGCTACCGGTGGGTTGAGGAAAGAGAGAGGAAAATACCTCCATATGCACTGTAGAAAATAATGGCAGGAACATAAAGTATGTCATTGTAGATGTTACTGGTATTTGGAAAATGATAGGATAATTTTGCTGATATAATGTAAATAGAATGATATGAAATAGGAGGTGTTGCGTTTTTTGGTAGTTGAGTAGTTCAGGAGAGGTATTTGTGGAGAGGATACGGAGATATTGGAAAATGACAGCTGACATATTGTAAAAAGAATAATACGAATCTGGAGAATTGGCATTAAAGATGCGAATAGAATTCAGATGTGGTAGCTACAGATAAGACGCAGAAAAAGAGAACAGAAAATGTCTCCTCATATATTGTGAAGAGAATGGTACGAACAGCAAGTATGGCACTGCAGATCTAAGTAGAGTTAGGAAGACGCTAGTAGAATTGTACTGCTATAGAGTGAACAGAATATGAAAGAGAAGGTATGGGATTCTGTTGCAATGAGAATTGAAGAGAGCGATATATACATAATACACAGATAGGAAAATGAATGCCAATATATTTTGAACAGAATGCCGTGAAACAGGAGGTATGGTGTTTTAAATGTTTAGAAAACAGAGCAGAAGTATCTATGGACACGATAGAGTGAAATATGAATATGACTGCCGGTACATTGCGAACAGAATTATACGAAAAATGTTGTATAGCACTGTAGATGCGAAGGGAATTCCGATGGGGCAGCTATTGATAGGATGCCTGCTGTGATATTGAATACAGAATGATATAAAACACAATTTATGGCGTTGTGCATGCTAGGAAAATTCAGGAGAGGTATCTATGGATAGGATATGGAGAGAGATGAAACTGACTGATGATTTGATGAGAACAAAATGATATGAAACAGGCGGAATGACACAGTAGGTACACGGAGGGTTTATGAGAGGCTTCTATGAAAAGGACGTGTTATATTTTGTGAAATTAATTACATGAAACAGGAGGTATGGCATTGTACTTGCTCCGAGAATTCAGGAGTTGCTGGTGTATCGTAAACAGGATATTATATAAAACAGGAGTTTTGGCATTTATAAGTGCTAGGAGAATACAGCAGATGTATCGATGGATGCAATACAGTGAGATACGAAGACGCCTGCTGATATATTGTGAAGTGAATTATATGAAACAGGAGGCATGACATTATATTTGTCAAGGGAATGCAGATGTAGAATCTATGGATAGGATGGAGAGTTATAAGAAAATTCCTGTTGGTATACACTATATTGACAAAAGTCACCCAACACCCCTTCAAAAGCAATTGAACGGATCCGCTGCGTTGTTAAGATGCGCGGTACAGCTGCAAACGGTATAAAAGCAAGCCTGTAGCTGACAGCGATCATATCGAACTGTGAGGTTGAGTAAAAATGTCTCAGAGGGAGATAAGTGACTTTGAGAAAGGAAAGATTGTTGGGTGTTTATATTAGTGCGTTGGCCATAAGAGAAACCTGCAGGCGTTTAAACATACCCAAGTCAACTGTTTTGGATGTACCGAATAAGTGGAAGACACGTGGCGTGCCTGAAGCAACAAAACGTATCGGAAGACCAAAGAAAATCAGTGATAGAAGACGTCGAAGCCTCAGCAGAGTCGTTACAGCTAATCGACGGAGTACTGCACAAGACCTCAGTGTACAAGTGAGTAAAAATGCGGGAGCCTCGGTATGTACACGTACTATTCACAGAGAACTTAATTCCATGGGTTACCGTGGTCGTGCGGCTGCTCATAAGCCATTCATCTCCTCCTGGAATGCTACTCGTCTTTTAGCATGATGTAAAGATGTAAAGAATATTTATCGTGGACTGTAAATCAATGAAAACGGTTCCTATGGACTGACGAATCCAGATACACGATCCATCTGTCTGATTGCCATGTACGTGTATGGCAGCAGCCGGAAAAACGCTGTGTACCTCAGTCTATTGTTCCTACGGTCAAGTTTGGAGTTGGCAGTGTACTCGTGTGGGGGTGGTTTTCGTGGTATGGTTCCGGCCCATTGGTTATTGTGGACAAACCTGTTAACTAGCATGTCTACCTCGATATTCTGAACAATTATGCCTTACCAACTCTGTGGCAATACTATGGAACAGAGCGTTTTGGTGCTAGCAGGACTGTTACGCCGTGGTTTGACGATAATTACGTATCGGTAGTGGACTGGCCAGCACAGAGCTCTGATCTTAATCCCATAGAACACATATGGTACGAATTAGAGCGCCGCATACGAAGTTCAGAACCTAGGCCTACTACTAAGAAGCAGTTAGAGGCAGCATTGTGTACTGAATGGAAGCACATAGCTATCGCTCTGTTCCAAAACCTTGTTGAAATCATGTCTCGAAGGGTCAGTGCATGCATTAAGGCCAAATGTGAACCGACTCCGTACTAATGTATGCCAATAATGCTATGTTGTGTTTCCCTTTCTTGGTGTCCTGTGATTTTTGTGAATATAGTGTATATTGAACAAAATGACATGAAACTGGAGTGGAGGTCTTGCATTGTCGATACTACGATAACTCT
The DNA here is from genome assembly GCA_039090855.1 of Macrothele yani. NCBI lineage: Eukaryota > Metazoa > Arthropoda > Arachnida > Araneae > Macrothelidae > Macrothele > Macrothele yani. The sequence goes on along the minus strand of CM077034.1, from coordinate 178,136,317 downwards.
GCTGGTGTTTTGTGAACAGAATATGGATAACTCTCATGGTGTATTGTGAACACAGAATGATATAAAACAGTAGGTATGATACTCTCGACGTTAGGATAATTTAAGAGAAGCGTCTTTGGATAGCAAAGAGAGATACGAAAATGCCTATTGATATGCTATGGACAGAATAAGAAATAGGAGGTACTGCAATGTAGATCCTGAGAGAACCCAGGAGATATATCTATGGATAGGATAGAGCAAAAAACGAAAATGGATGAACGGAATATTTTGTGAACAGAACATGAAACAGGATGTATGATATTGTAGATGAAGACAGAATAATTCATAAGAGGTAGATAAGGATAGGATTGAGATAGCAACATGCTTTCTTTTGTATTGTGAACAGAAATGTATGAAACTCGAGGTATGGAATTGTCGAGGCTATGAGAATTCAGTAGATGATAGGGTAATTGTGCTGCTACATTGCGAACAGAATTATATAGAATTGGAGGTAGGGCATTGCAGATTCTACCAGAATTCAGGAGAGGTATCTATGGATAGGATGGAAATTTGAAAATGTATTTCGAACAAAATGATGTAAAACAGGTTGTATGGCATTGTAGAAGCTAGGAGAATTAAGGAGAGGTATCAATGGTTAGGACAGAGAGAAATAGGAAAATGCCTGGTGATATATAGTGAACACAATGATATGAAACGAGAGGCATGGCGTTGTAGGTGCGAGAATTAAGATGCGGTAGCTTTTGATGGGATCGAGAGAGCGAGAGAGACATCCGAGAATGTTCCTTATATATTGTGAATAGAATGCCATTGCAGATTTTTGGGGAACTCAAAAGATTCAAAAATATATCTGCTGATATATTTAAAACAGAGCGTTATGAAATAGGAGGTATGGCATAATAAATGTTAGCAGATTTCAGGAGAGGTACCTATGAATAGGTTTTAGAGATACTTTAAAATGGCTGCTGATATAATGTGAACAGAATGATAGAAACAGGACGTATGGGAGGAAGGTCCAGTAGAGGTACGTGTCGATAGGACAGAGGTAAAAAATGCCTGCTTATATAGTGTGAATTGAATAACAGACAGGAGGCATGACTCTAGGAGAATTCAGGAGTGATGTCTATTGACAGGACAGTCGAAATGAGCTCCGGCACGGGCTCCGACTCATAATTCATAAACTACCGAAGCACCTGGGCCCACGCTCCGAATTACACATCTTGAATTTCATTGTTGTAATTAATTCAACACGTGTAATTCCGAGTCCGGTTGAATTACACGTGTTGAATCATTGTGGATTTGTTACCATGGTGGAAAGATTTTTAATTTCCTAAGCTAGCTGCCATTGCAAGACAAATTTTGCGTAGCAAGACTTGCATTATGCATTGTCCAAAGCTATGGCCCAAGCAAGGATTAGTTTAAGGAGGTCTGGTATCGAAAAACTGGGAAAAAATCACATTCCCATTTTTTTTGTGTTTTATTAAAAATCAAGAATCTTATCTTTAAAATGATGTATTAATTTCCAAAATTGTGCAATTAGAAGTATTATTATTTATTTTTTAAAATTTCCTCCAGCGAGTTTTGGGGTGACGTTGGTTTTTAGTGCAGCAGGTCGAGTTTTAGAGAAAAGAAGATCAAGTTGAAGCGCTGAGGCATTAGATGCAATTCTCTCTCTCTCTCTTTTCATGATGAACTTGATCTGGAAACTGCACACACATATGATAATATTGTGATTATTATACTATTAAGCGCAAAGCTTTGTTAATCTTACAAAATGCAGAATAATCTGGTCTGGAATGCTTTTACGTTCTTTTTTTAATTTAGGAAATTTCCCTACATGCTTTTTTTATATTCTACTACATCACTCTAAACTACCTTTACCAATTAGCATATATGTAAATTATAATGCAAAGAATAGTTTTCTAGAGTCAAAATTTCAAACACTTGCAACTGTCTGTACGGCGTTGTACGTTTTATAATGCAATTTATTCAAAATAAAAGTAAATTTAGAAATCAAAAAGAAATAACGAATGGAATTTTTTGTTTCTAAACGATTTTTTTCTTCAGCTTTTACCAAATTTACTGAGTCCCCTGATATGGTCCAAGGGCACGTTGATTATTTATTTATTTTCAAATTCACATTTTAGAACATTTGGCTTTATGCGTAGTATTTCTAAAAACATATTAATATTGTGAAGTGGATTAACTCAACTAAACTTTTTAAACTAATGATTTTCAAACTAATCCTTGCTTGGGCCATATCTTTGGCCAGTGTACAATGCATAACTGCAAGCCTTGATAAGCAAAATCTTCTAAGAATCCGTGCCTTCTAGCTCAGCAAACACATGTAATTAAAGAAAGCGGGCCGGGCCCGGGGTCCTATAATTGAGCCAAACTTATCTCTACAGGACAGACAGATATATACGAACTTGCCGCTTGGAATATTGTAAACGTGATATTAAGTAGGTGGTATGACATGATAAATGCCAAGAAAATGCAGAAGAATTAATGAGACAGAGGTAGCAAAATGCCTTCTATAGTGTTGTGAACAGAAAGGTTATGAAACAGAAGGTATGGATTTGTCAAGGCTAGGAAAATTCACAATTGTGCTGCTACATTATGAACAGAATGATATGAGAATGGATATTTGGCATTGTGCGTGTAACCTGAATTCAGGAGAGATATCTATGGATGGGACAGTGATACGGAAATGACTGCAGATATAGTGTGAACAGAATTATATGAAACTGGAGGTATGCCACTGTAGATGCTAGGATAAATCAGCAGAGGTAACAATGGTTAGGAGAGAAATACGAAAATTCTTGCTGATATACTTTATAGTGAATTATATGAAACAGGAGCCATGACATTATACATGACAAGCGAATGCAGAAAAGCCTATAACATGATATAGAGATATAAGTAAATTCCTTTCGATAATGAACGACAAATACTTATGAAACTGGAGTTATTGCGCAGTCAAGGTTAGTAAAATTCAGAAGATTCTAGGGCAATTATGTTGGTTTATTATGACAGAATGATGTGAGAGAGGAGGTATGACATTGTAGATGCTAGTAAAATTTAAGAGAGGTGTCAATGGTTAGCATAGAGTAAAGAAAATGTCTACTGATACAATATATCGTGAACAAAATATGAAACACGATGTATGATATTGTAAATGGAGAGGGAATTCACAAGCGGTAGCTACGGATAGGACTGAGGTATCAACATGCGTGCTTTTGTATTGTGAACAGAAAGGTATGAAATTGGAGGTATGGATTTGTCGAGGATAAAAGAATTCTGCTGCTACATTGTTAACCGAATGACACCAAACGGGAGGTTTGGCATCAGAAATGCTTCAGAATTCAGGCGAGGTATTGATGGACAAGATAGAGGTAGGAAAATGATTGCAAAATATATTGTGAACAGAGTAGTATCAAACTGGAGGTGGCGACTGCTTATTGCCCATTGAGTTGCTCACGGTGGTCGTTACACCTCCAAAAAAAAAACAAAAAAAAAACTGGAGGCATGGCACTACAGATGCTAGCAGAATTCATGAAAGGTAACAACAGGACAGAGAGAAATGCGAAAATGCCTGTTGATATATTTTGAACACAATTATGTGAAACGGATGATATGACATTATCGGTGTTAAGAAAATTTAGATACGGTAGCTCTGAATGGGATGGAGAGATCCGAAAATGCTCTTCAGATATTGTGAGCGGAATGGTATTAACAGGAGGAACGGCACTGTAGCTGTTATTAGAATTCAAAGGATGCTATGTTGACATACTTTAAACATAATGGTATGAAACAGAAAGCATTGCATTGTAGGTGCTAGAAGAATTCCGGAAACGTATCTATGAATAGGTTAGAGATATGAAAACACCAGCTGATGTATTGTGAACAGAATATGAAACAGGAAGGGTGGCAGTATGAATGCTAGGAGAATTTAGGAGGAAGTATCTAAGAATTCAATACAGATCGATACGAAACGCCTGCTGGGATATGAAGAACAGGAGATGGTCAGGTGTGACTTTGTAAATGGCAAGAGAATTTAGTAGAGGTCGACATGGATAGAACAGAGATAGCAAAAGTCTGCTTTGTAGTGTGAACAGAATGGTATGAACAGGGGTATGACATTGTAGAAACGAAAAGAATTCAGATGTGGTAGCCATGGATAGTATGTAAAAATAGAAACGAATATGCTTGCTTTTATATCGTGAACAGAATGGTATGAACAGCAGTTATGACATTATATGTAATATGAGAATTCAGAAGGTTCTGGGAGAGTTATGCGAATATCATGTGAACTGAATGATAAAAACAGGAGAAATGGTATTGTAGGTGCTAGGAGAGTTTAGGGAAGGTACCTATCGATATAATAGGGAGAGATTCGAAACTGGTTTCCTATATATTGTAAAAATAATATGAAACAGGATATACGGTACCAGAAATCAGGATAGGCATATATGCATAGCATATAGAGAGATACCTAAATAATTGGTGATAGAATGTGAACAGAAAAATGCGAAACAGCATGCATGGCATTGTAGATGCTAAAAGGATTAAGTAGGTACCTACGGATAGGATAGAGAGAGATAGAGATAGAAATATACCTCCTGATATATAATATTGTGAATAGAATACCAAACAGGAGCTATTGCATTGTAGACGCCAGGAGAGTTCAGGAGTGATGTTTATGGATAGGGTAGAGAGAGATACAAGAAAATGTCTGCTGGTAATTGTGAACGTAATATGGAAACAGGAAGTGTGCCACTGTAGATTGTAGGAAAATCTGAAAGAGGTATAGGTACGGATAAGATAAGATAAAGACAGCAAAATACCTGCATTTGTATTGTAAACAGAATGTTCTGAACAGGAGATATGGCATTATTGATGTTAGGAGAATTCAGAAGAAGCCAACAGAATGCTGCTGATATATTATTAATAGAATGATGTAAAATATGAGGTATGGCGTAGTATCTGCTAGGAAAATTCAGGAGAGGTATCCATTGAGAGGATAGGTAGAGAGACGAAAATATCTGCTGATGTATTATGAATAGAATAATGTGAAACAAGATTTACGACATTGCAGAAGCGAGAAGAATTCAGGAGAGGAATGTATAAATAGGATCGATAAAGACAAGAAAAGGCCTGCTGATATATACATAGGTAAGAGGATTATAGGAAACAGGGGGTAGCGAACGCAGAAGATGTCATAGTTACTGATGAGGTGGACAGATGTGCGAATATTCCTGCTTATATGAGCAAAATGATATGAAACTGGAATCATGGTATTTTAGGTACAAAGAAAATTCTGCTTATAAGTTTTATTGTGAACAGAATGATATGAAAATGATAAGTATTCCATTGTTGATACCTGGGGAATTTCGGAGAAGTATCTATGGGTACAATGGTGAGAGATACGAAAATAATTGCCGATATATTTATAACATAATGGTATAAAACACCAGGTATGGCAAAGTAGATGCGGAAACAATTCAGATGTGGTAGCTTTGGAGGGCATGGGGGCAGAGATAGAGAAAGACGAAAATGCCTTCAGATGTGCGGTGAACAGAATGGAATGAAGACCTATGGAGTTGTGTGTGTTAGGAGCAATCATAAGATGATGGAAGAACTCTGCTGATGTGCGAGTATTTGGTACAAAATATGAAACAGGAGGTATTACATTGTAGATTCTAGGAGAATTCAGGAGAGGTATCTATGGATAGGATATATATATATATATATATATCATCATCATTGTCAACCATTATCAATCCACTGCTGGACGAAGGTCTCCCCAAGTTTCATCCACAACAGTCTGTCTTGTGCCAGTCTCCTCCATGTCACCCCTGCATACTTTCGAATTTCATCCACCCATCTCCCATGTGGTCTTCTTCTGGGTCTTTTCCTGTCCCTTGGAATCCAATCTAAAATTTCGGCTGTCCATCGATGATCTGTCCTTCTGGCAGTATGTCCAGCCCATTGCCATTTCAGGGATTTAACACTGATCATGATGTCTTCCACTCTTGTCATTTTTCGGATCCACGAGTTCCTCTTCTTATCTCTCCTGGTTACACCAAGTATGCACCTCTCCATGTTGCTTTGAGTTGTCTGCAGCCTTTGTATGTCTCTTTTAGTTAAGGTCCACGTCTCTGCACCATACGTAAGCACTGGAAGGATGCATTGATCAAACACTTTTCTTTTAAGACATAATGGCATATTGCTCTTGAAAATTATGCTGTTTCTTCCAAAAGCTCTCCAGGCAAGTTTTGTACGCCGATTAATTTCTTCATCAATGTGACCCTCACTAGATATCTGCTGTCCAAGATAAACGTACGTGTCTGTTATCTCCAGCTTTTCTCCATCAATCGATAAATCTTCATTTCTTGTAAAAGCATTGAACATCACTTTTGTCTTCTGAAAGTTCATTTTTAATCCCACTTCCTTATTCTTGTCAGCAAGTTCCTGGATCATACTCTGCAGCTCTGATGGGGTAGTTGCAAAAATGACTACGTCATCAGCAAAACGAAGGTGGGTTAGATAATCTCCATTAATCTTTATCCCCTTGTTTTCCCAGCTCAGCGACTGAAAAACACCCTCCAATGTGGCATTAAAGAGCTTCGGAGATATGGTGTCACCTTGTCTCAATCCCTTTCCAATTTTTACGTGTGTTGTATTTTCAAACAGCCTAATCTTTGCACTTGCATTTTCATAGATGTTATTAATAATATTAATGTATGCATCTTCAGTACCGCAGGTTTTCAGAGCCATTGTAACTGCTGATGGTTTCACCGAATCAAAGGCTTTTTCATAATCGATAAAAGCCATGCACAATGGAAGTTCATATTCCCTCGCTCTTTCAATTAGTTCTCTCAGCACGTGGATATGATCTATTGTGCTGTAGCCACTCCTGAATCCAGCTTGTTCTCTCGGTTGAGCCATGTCCAGTGTTACCTTCAAGCGGTGTGAAAGAACTTTAGTGAAGATTTTATAAACTACTGATAGGAGGCTGATAGGTCTGTAGTTTCCAAGATCCTCAATGTCACCTTTCTTATGTAGCAGGATCATTGTCGCGGTGTTCCAATCCTCAGGAATCTTTCCTTCATTAAGGCATCGAGTGAAAATTTGGGCGAGTACTGTTTCGATTTCTCCACTTGCTTCTTGTATGATGTCTACAGTAATTCCATCTTCTCCTGGAGCTTTCCCCCGCTTCATGTTCTTGATTGCATGTGCAACGTCTGCTGGAAGGACTGGAGGAACTCTGGTACTGGTATCTTTCATGATGTCTGGAGTGCATGTATCATCACTTTCATATAATTTGGAGTAGAAATCTTTCACTCTTGTCAAAATTTCGCCTCTATTTCTTGTTACAGAACCATCTTCTTTTCTCAGTGCCATAATCTGTTTTCTTCCCTTACTGAGATGTCCCTTTGCTATCTTTAGGCTTTGGTTGTTTTCAATTGCTTTCCTCACTAGTTCACAGTTGAATTTTCTTAAGTCTTCAGTGATACTTTTCCTTACTGTCTTGCATAGCTCTATGTATTCCACTTTGGAAGTCACATCTTCTTTAGTTGTCCTCATCTCTCTTCTTTTTCGCATCAACATTTTCGTTTTTCCTGATAATTTATTTACATGCAACTTGTTCTTAGACCCAGCTAATTTTGTTGCTGTTTCCATAAGAGCTTTGGTTACTTTTCTGTTAACTTCAGAGATGTCCACTTCTTCCGATGTTAGGCCTTCTAAAGCAGAGAACCTGTTCTTCAGTTCCAACTTGAAGGTATTATGGTGTTTTTAGGTTGGTTATGTCAATAGATTTTGTTTGTCTTATGAGCTTGCCACGTTCAAGTTTAGTGTTGAGGTGCATCTTACATCTCACCAATCTATGGTCACTACCTGTGTTGAACTTGTTTAGCACAATGCAGTCTTCTATGACGAATTTTTTGTTACACATAATAAAATCAATTTCACTTGTCGTCCCATTTGGATGTCTCCATGTCCATTTCCTGTGTGGCTTTTTCTTGAAGAAGGAGTTCAAGATGAAAAACCCTTCTGCCTCTGCAAACTCAACGAGAGTATTTCCACGCTGGTTTCTGTTGCCGTGACCGAATTTACCTACTGAAGTTTCATTCTGTTGCCGTTGCCCTATTTTTGCATTGAAATCTCCCATACTTATTTTCAAGTGCTGCTTACCTTTATTATTTAGATGACAAATTTCCTCATAAAATTCTTCAATTTCTTCTTCAGGATGACTTGTGGTGGGTGCATAAGTTTGAATAATCTGAGCCTGGTATCTTTTCGAGAGTTGGATAACAAGTCGTGCAGCTCTGTCAGAGGAACTTTCAACTTCTACAACTTTATCCTTCAGTTTCTTGTTTATTATAAATCCAACACCACTAGTTCTGCCAGTATCTGTCCCACGATAATAGAAGAGATGTCCACTTTTCAGTTCAATGAGATCTTCTCCTTTTCTCCTTACCTCACTTAGCCCCACGATGTCCCACTTGATCCTTTGTAGTTCCTCTTCCAATTCAAGAAGCCTTGAATCAGAAGATAGGGAGCGTCCATTGTACGTAGCCAAGGTCAGCATCAGATGGCAGCCTAGTCCGGTCCTCCGGGGATTCTTAGCACCCTCTGCCTTCATGTCGCACTGGCCGCTGCCTTGGTCAGGTACATTCCAGCTGCCGGAGACTGAGGGCCAAGATTTAAGTTGTGGAATCATTTTGGAGGGGTTTGGCCATAACTCACCACGCTGGCCAAGCGGGTTGGTGAGTGTGGGATAGAATTTCCTCTAATTCCGATGGTATAGTTATACCGCTATTGGCGGTCGTCAGAGCCCCTTTAGTGGGAACAGGATGCACCACGAGAAGGCGGGGTTGACATTTGTCAAGGAGAGGCTGTGATGTTACGCATCACCTGACCTTATATATATATATATATCATCATCATCATCATCATCATTGTCAACCATTATCAATCCACTGCTGGACGAAGGTCTCCCCAAGTTTCCTCCCACAACGGTCTGTCTTGTGCCAGTCTCCTCCATGTCACTCCCGCATATTTACGAATTTCATCCACCCATCTCCCATGTGGTCTTTTTCTGGGTCTTTTTCTGTTATCAATTTAAATATATATATATATATATATATATATTCTATAAAGAAGATACCTAAGCAAAAAAAATACATATATAATTTTGACTCACACCTAGTACAACATAGAAAAGGTTATGTATCTACCTGTGTGAGTAAAAGGAGAAAAGATAAAAAAATAAAATAAAACAACTGAATGTAGAAGGTGTCGAGAATACTGAGCCTTGGCTTTATCAAGGACCAGCAAAAACTCTGCATTTTCTCACTTCCACAAAGACCTAGTTGGAAATGGGTTTCTGCAAGGCCATAGATGCAAGTAACATTCCCACCTAAAATAGTTTAAAAAATATATATATGTCATGTCCTCCGTAGAGTTGCATGACCTAGCACTAGTTAACAATTTCGCTTGCATCCATTAACCTTCCTGGCCCGACCCATGCTCTTCATCTGTTACTATTAAACACAGAGAGAAGAAGATTAAAGAGAACTCAAGCTGTGAGAGTGACATAATAATTAGAAATGATTTTCAGCCATAACGAAATGCCAAGTTCGTTTGAGAGAGAATTTAAACCTGAAAATCATTGCAAAAGAAATCCAAATTTTTACATTGCAATTAAAAAAGGAAATATTAATTTTTAACGAACAGATTTTTGAAAGAAAACTTGAGTCTAAAACCCCCTACTCTACAACTTATGACAGCACGAAAACGAGAATAAGTTAAAGATAATAATTAACTAAAGAAAACTTTGTGAAAGTTATATACCTTAAACAGTTAGTTGCAATATGTACAAAGTATTTCAGCAGTGCTTTAAGTGCATAATTAATTAGTTATTAAGAACTTAACTACTTTGAAAAAACAGCGCATAGACAGCGCATAGAAAAGGAACAAGCTTAGCCATCTTCTGTTCCTAGGTACCCCAAAAGACGCTCAAAGTTACAAAGAAAAGAAAGAGTTAAAACCCGCAAAAATGTTAACAGACAAACCAATGCCTAAAAGCTGAAAAGCTAAAAAACGACAGAGAAAAAGTACATGAAGTACAAACATTGAACTTATAAAACCTAGAACCCAAAAACAAGGAAGAGAGCTTACCTCTTGTGTGACAAAAACTTTTCTCCTCACAAGAGAAGAACATGGCTGACCTCTTCCGCCACTCCCTAGACGCTGGGGGGCAGTGAGGGTGGGGCTGATGGCCTCCTCATACAGCAAGAAACCAACGCGCGGAGATTTTAACCAGAGAAAAAAAATATATAAACTTAAGACTGTGGATCTGTATGATCAGAAAGAGCAGAATTAACTCTCCAGAATACATGAGAAATATTATAAAATACACGAGCAGTGTATTTAATAATCTTCGCATGTATTAAATCACCTTAGTGAGCTTCTATAGATTAATCAGAATCTTATTAATTTTAATGTTGGTTCTACTATTTTTAGTATAGCTATCCTAGTGATGAATAACTAGTTTTCTTTTTTATTTGTTTTTATTTTCTTTTATAAACAGATTTTTAAGCTTTTTTTGTGATTTTGTTTATATTATTTAATTTTTTGTTTTAATAGGACCGTCATATCCATAGCACTAAGGTTCCTTTAGGTAGTTAATAGGCATCCTCTAGCCAACTTCCTTACGGCTTTGATTGGTCAGAATCATATTATTAACTGTGTAGAAAATTAAAGCAGATCTGCCAACCTTACTCTATTATTCAGAATAATTTTTCTTAAAGTTCTTTTGATGAAAGAAGAAGGAATTTCGTTCTCTAGAAAACTTTCTAATAGTATATTAATGTGGTAATTGAAGTCCAAATTGTTGCTGCAAATTCTTGAAATTCTTAGGACCTGAGAAATTAGTACATTCTCAATTACTTTGGTTGAAATGTTATTATTCCAGTGTAGATATTTAATTACTTTGAAAGGAAAATTAACTCTTTTATCAAAGAGGCTAATAGATGGGTTACCTCTGTTGAGCTTAATGCTTAAGTCTAGGAACTCAAGTTCCTGATTACTGTGGTTGGTTTTACATAAGTTAAGAGAGCTAGGATAGATATTATCAAAATCACTCTCTATAACTTCTGAATTATTGATACACAGCAGATCATCAATATATCTAAAAGTGTAAAGGTAGTTATCTGAGCAGGTGGGGTGATTTTTAATGAATTTATATTCCTTAAAGAACAGGAATAGATTAGCGATATTCGTGGACGTTGATGTTCCCATGGGAATACCGTTCACTTGCTTATAGAGAGTATTATTATATAAGATATGGTTATTTTTTATGCAGCAATTGAGATAAGAGTTCCAAGTTCCTACATCAACAAATTGGTTAAGTTTAAATTCTGCATACAGCTCTTTAAAGGTAGTGATTATATCTGATAGAGGCAGATTAGTATATAGGTTTTCAAAATCATAACTATTAATATCTAAGGGACAAACTTTGAGTATAGTAGAAATTACTTCTGCATTATTATTAATTATCCAAAAATCTCTGTACATCAAGTTAGAACAGTTTCTAATGTGTTTCAAAACCTTCTTTAAGACATCTTCAAAAGCAAGATCTATTTTCTTTTTATGACTCCTTACTCCACTAGCTATGAACCTGAACTTCACAGGATCCTTATGAAACTTAACCGTTGCAAAAAGAAATGGAAATTCAGGCCCATATCTTCTAGTTTGTGGAATTTTAAGTTTCTTGAAGAATGCCTTAAACCGATTTTCTAACAGCTTGGTAGAATAACTTACGGGCTCGTATGTTACTCTATTATTGAGTTCCATAGTTAACAATTCAAAATAGAACTTCTTACAGATAATTGCAAAATTATTGCTAGCTTTATCCGTAGTGGTAAAAATAAATTGGTCTTGTAGTTTGGAGAGTGACCTTTTAGCTTCTCCAGAGAAAAAGAGATTTCTGTCGAAACAAAAGTCCAGACCTGCCAACTCACCGGTGAAGCTATTGATTATATTATATTTCCATTCTGCGAAGGCCTCAATAGGCTGATTGTACGTTAAACTGGTTTTTACGATGTACCTATTAACATCTTGAGTGAAGCTCTCAAGAATCCTTTCTTTGGAAATTGTGAAGGAAGGTCTGAATTTAGAGCCATACTCTAATAAATTCCTAAGCTTTTCATTTTCAACAAAACTCAAGTTTCCGGTGATAATATGGTTGTAATTCTTATCATAGTGAACTGTTTCTTTATGTTCATCACAAGAACATGTAGTAATTACAGGAATGTAGCTCGAAAGAGTTAAGTTTGTAGTTTTTAACTATTGACCCTAAGGTCTTAACATATTTAAAACTTACAATAGACTGGTGCCTGTGGATGGGAAAAAAAATTGCATTATTGTAGAACAGCTTCCTTACATTGAGATTATCGTAGGCTTTATTTAGAAACCTGATGGTAACAAAATTACTGGAAAATTCTTTAAGAGAAATTTTATCTTTAAGAATATGTTTAAGAATGTCCAGAACCAAAGCAAAAACATGCTTATCAACATGGTCAGCAGTTTCATTCCAGAAATTGAAAAAACTTTTAAGGACAGAGTGCTTGAAGGACTTGAGAATTTTGTAAGTATTTTTAACAAAATTAGTGCCAGTTTTAAAGCTTTCCAGAGTTTTTAGCAAGTTAGCAAAATCAACTTTGCTTGATGTGCGAAATAGCCTCTGTCCTCTATTACCTCTAGAGCAGCTCTTATTATTAACAAGAAAGAAGAGTTCACGAATTGAAAATTTATGCTGATTATGCTTATTGTCAGATAGAGTGGAATTAAGGCCATAGGGATAAAGAGACTGATGCTGCAAAATTTCAAGGGATTCAGTTTCTAGCCGAGCATAGAGGTCAGGGATAATATGTAGTACCTCTATTTTCACTTTGTCAAAACCATGAGTATGGAAATGCTCTAATTCAAAGGTAGAGTACTGGTTGGCGTTTGTGGAGGGTTCACTCCTGAATTAGAGAACTTGTTTACTAGAGACCTGTGACCATTAATCCTAAGATGAAGAGGATTTTTACTTTGGCCAATATAGCTAAGGTTGCAGACAGTACAGGTGAGCTTATAGATGGTATTGTAGGCTTTGCAAAACTTGTTGGAGCAATTATCCTCAACAGAAGAATACAGGTTAGGATCTGTAGATTTACATGTCAAACAACGTTTGTCATTTCATAACTTTAGATTACCTTTGCCAGCGAGTTCATACACTATGGGAAAGGGTGCTAGCCTAACCGAGCAGGAGGACTTAAAATATCTGAGCTGACCTCCAATCCTTTCATCGTCCTTAGAACTCCACTTGGGCCAAAACATACAAATTCTGAGCAAACCAACTAGGAAAAACTTTTTAGAAATAAGCAGTCCAAGAAAAGACCAAACTCGAGTATAAACTACACTCCAAAAAGCTGCATCCAAAACATACTAAAAATAAAAATTAGAAAATGAAAAAAACCTCAAATAAGAAAATAGTAATAAAAAAATAATAATAAAACATTTCAACTAGAATTTGCGCATGAGCTGCTAAATAATAAATTGAAATTAGTTACTTAAGAGCAAAACTGAAGACTAAGGAAAAACTTTAGAATTTAAAACGAATATTGCAAAATAACCTGAAAATCAAAACGCGCAACGCAGCAGTTTTGAAAATTCAGAATTCACATTCTATAAAGAAGATACCTAAGCAAAAAAAATACATATATAATTTTGACTCACACCTAGTACAACATAGAAAAGGTTATGTATCTACCTGTGTGAGTAAAAGGAGAAAAGATAAAAAAATAAAATAAAACAACTGAATGTAGAAGGTGTCGAGAATACTGAGCCTTGGCTTTATCAAGGACCAGCAAAAACTCTGCATTTTCTCACTTCCACAAAGACCTAGTTGGAAATGGGTTTCTGCAAGGCCATAGATGCAAGTAACATTCCCACCTAAAATAGTTTAAAAAATATATATATGTCATGTCCTCCGTAGAGTTGCATGACCTAGCACTAGTTAACAATTTCGCTTGCATCCATTAACCTTCCTGGCCCGACCCATGCTCTTCATCTGTTACTGTTAAACAGAGAGAAGAAGATTAAAGAGAACTCAAGCTGTGAGAGTGACATAATAATTAGAAATGATTTTCAGCCATAACGAAATGCCAAGTTCGTTTGAGAGAGAATTTAAACCTGAAAATCATGGCAAAAGAAATCCAAATTTTTACATTGCAATTAAAAAAGGAAATATTAATTTTTAACGAACAGATTTTTGAAAGAAAACTTGAGTCTAAAACCCCCTACTCTACAACTTATGACAGCACGAAAACGAGAATAAGTTAAAGATAATAATTAACTAAAGAAAACTTTGTGAAAGTTATATACCTTAAACAGTTAGTTGCAATATGTACAAAGTATTTCAGCAGTGCTTTAAGTGCATAATTAATTAGTTATTAAGAACTTAACTACTTTGAAAAAAACAGCGCATAGACAGCGCATAGAAAAGGAACAAGCTTAGCCATCTTCTGTTCCTAGGTACCCCAAAAGACGCTCAAAGTTACAAAGAAAAGAAAGAGTTAAAACCCGCAAAAATGTTAACAGACAAACCAATGCCTAAAAGCTGAAAAAGCTAAAAAACGACAGAGAAAAAGTACATGAAGTACAAACATTGAACTTATAAAACCTAGAACCCAAAAACAAGGAAGAGAGCTTACCTCTTGTGTGACAAAAACTTTTCTCCTCACAAGAGAAGAACATGGCTGACCTCTTCCGCCACTCCCTAGACGCTGGGGGGCAGTGAGGGTGGGGCTGATGGCCTCCTCATACAGCAAGAAACCAACGCGCGGAGATTTTAACCAGAGAAAAAAAATATATAAACTTAAGACTGTGGATCTGTATGATCAGAAAGAGCAGAATTAACTCTCCAGAATACATGAGAAATATTATAAAATACACGAGCAGTGTATTTAATAATCTTCGCATGTATTAAATCACCTTAGTGAGCTTCTATAGATTAATCAGAATCTTATTAATTTTAATGTTGGTTCTACTATTTTTAGTATAGCTATCCTAGTGATGAATAACTAGTTTTCTTTTTTATTTGTTTTTATTTTCTTTTATAAACAGATTTTTAAGCTTTTTTGTGATTTTGTTTATATTATTTAATTTTTTGTTTTAATAGGACCGTCATATCCATAGCACTAAGGTTCCTTTAGGTAGTTAATAGGCATCCTCTAGCCAACTTCCTTACGGCTTTGATTGGTCAGAATCATATTATTAACTGTGTAGAAAATTAAAGCAGATCTGCCAACCTTACTCTATTATTCAGAATAATTTTTCTTAAAGTTCTTTTGATGAAAGAAGAAGGAATTTCGTTCTCTAGAAAACTTTCTAATAGTATATTAATGTGGTAATTGAAGTCCAAATTGTTGCTGCAAATTCTTGAAATTCTTAGGACCTGAGAAATTAGTACATTCTCAATTACTTTGGTTGAAATGTTATTATTCCAGTGTAGATATTTAATTACTTTGAAAGGAAAATTAACTCTTTTATCAAAGAGGCTAATAGATGGGTTACCTCTGTTGAGCTTAATGCTTAAGTCTAGGAACTCAAGTTCCTGATTACTGTGGTTGGTTTTACATAAGTTAAGAGAGCTAGGATAGATATTATCAAAATCACTCTCTATAACTTCTGAATTATTGATACACAGCAGATCATCAATATATCTAAAAGTGTAAAGGTAGTTATCTGAGCAGGTGGGGTGATATTTAATGAATTTATATTCCTTAAAGAAAAGGAATAGATTAGCGATATTCGTGCTCAAGTTTTCTTTCAAAAAATCTGTTCGTTAAAAATTAATATTTCCTTTTTTAATTGCAATGTAAAAATTTGGATTTCTTTTGCAATGATTTTCAGGTTTAAATTCTCTCTCAAACGAACTTGGCATTTCGTTATGGCTGAAAATCATTTCTAATTATTATGTCACTCTCACAGCTTGAGTTCTCTTTAATCTTCTTCTCTCTGTTTAATAGTAACAGATGAAGAGCATGGGTCGGGCCAGGAAGGTTAATGGATGCAAGCGAAATTGTTAACTAGTGCTAGGTCATGCAACTCTACGGAGGACATGACATATATATATTTTTTAAACTATTTTAGGTGGGAATGTTACTTGCATCTATGGCCTTGCAGAAACCCATTTCCAACTAGGTCTTTGTGGAAGTGAGAAAATGCAGAGTTTTTGCTGGTCCTTGATAAAGCCAAGGCTCAGTATTCTCGACACCTTCTACATTCAGTTGTTTTTATTTTATTTTTTTATCTTTTCTCCTTTTTACTCACACAGGTAGATACATAACCTTTTCTATGTTGTACTAGGTGTGAGTCAAAATTATATATGTATTTTTTTTGCTTAGGTATCTTCTTTATAGAATGTGAATTCTGAATTTTCAAAACTGCTGCGTTGCGCGTTTTGATTTTCAGGTTATTTTGCAACCTTCGTTTTAAATTCTAAAGTTTTTCCTTAGTCTTCAGTTTTGCTCTTAAGTATATATATATATATATATATATATATATATATATATATCATCATCATCATCATCATTGTCAATCATTATCAATCCACTGCTGGACGAAGGTCTCCCCAAGTTTCCTCCACAACGGTCTGTCTTGTGCCAGTCTCCTCCATGTCACCCCTGCATACTTTCGAATTTCATCCACCCATCTCCCATGTGGTCTTCTTCTGGGTCTTTTCCTATATATATAAATGCCTGCTCGTGTTTTGTGAACCGGATATGTAACAGGAGATATGACATTGTGGACGGCTAGAGAATCCAGAACACGTATCTATGGATAGGATTAATATAGCAAAATGCTGGCTTTTATGTTGTGAACAGAATGGTGTGAACAGGACGGATGAAATAGTAGATGTAGGATAATTCAGAAGGCTCAAGGAGATTTCTTTTCACATACTGTGAATACAGCGATTTAGAACTGGTGATATGGCGTTGCGAGTGCTAGTAGAATTCATGACAGGTATCTATGGGGAGTATAGATAGATACGGAAATAACTGCAGATGTAATGTGAACAGAAAGATAGGCAACACGTGATCTGATTTTGTGTATAACAGAAGTATTCATCAGAGGCAAGTTATCTACGGATACGATAGAGAGATGTACAAAATGACTGCTGACTTATTGATAACAGAATGTGAAACAGCACGTATTCGATTCGATTGTAGATGCTAGGGCAATTCAGGGAAGGTATCCGTACATAGAAAGGAAAATGCCTGAGGATATAGTGAAAGGAGTATCACATAAACATGAGGTATCACATAATAGATACCAAGAGAAACGTGAGGTATAACATTGTCGATGCTAGGGCATTTCTGCAAATATATTGTTAACAGAATGATAAGAAATAGTGGGGTATGGCATTGCAAATGGTTGGAGAATTCAGGAGAGGTATCGATGCATATAGAGAGATTCGAAAAGGACTGCTGATATATTATCAACAGAATAATAGTATGAAACAACAGGAAAGGCTTTGTAGATGCGAAGATAATTCAGATGTGGTAAAAATGGGTAGGATGGGGAAAGATATAGGAAAATACTTCCATATATATTTTGAACAAAATGGTGCGAACAGGAGGTATGTCACTGTAGATGTTATTGGAATTTGGAAAATGATAGGAGAATTCTGCTGATATATTGTGCATGGAACTATAGAGGTGGTATGGCGTTTTATGTGCTTGGAGAGTTCAGAAGTGTTTTCAATGCATATGATAGGGAAAGATCCAAAAATGACAGCTGACAAATTGCGAACGGAACGATGTGAAAATGGAGGTATGGTATCAAAAGTAAAATTAGAATTCAGATATAGTGGCTACAAATAGGACGCAGACAGAGATAACCAAAAATGCTCCCCGATATATCTTTAATAGAATGGTATGAACAGGAAGTATGGCATTGCAAATGTTAAGAGAGTTCTGAAAATGCTCGCAGAATTGTTCTGATATACACAATTGGAACAGAATGGCATGAAACAGAAGTTGTGGCGTTGTAATTGCAAGGATAGTTCAAGAGACGGATCTATGCATATGTTACAGAGACGAAAATGAATGCCGATATTTTCTGAACAGAATGACATTAAACCTGACGTATAGCATTGTAGAAGCTATGACAATAGAGCAGATGTATGTATGGATAAGACAGAGAGAAATACGAAAATTAATGATTATACACTGTAATAAGAAACGGGATGTATGGCATTGTAGATAAGAAGAAATTCAGATGTGGTAGCTAACGATAAGTGGGAGATAGCGATAACTCGAAATGCCTCCTAATAATATTTTGAACAGAATGGTATGGACAGAGAGTATGGCATAGTAGAATTTAGTCGAATTCTGATGACAGCAGAATTGTGCTGTTATAATGTGAACATAAATATGAAACAGAACGTATGGTGTAGTTGCAAAGAGATTTGAGGAGATGTATCTATGCATAGGATAGGGAGACGAAAATGTATGCCGATATATTTTGAACAGAATGACATGAAACAGGAAGTATGTCATTGTAGATGCTACGACATAAGAACAGAGGTATCTATGGATAGAACAGAGAGTCCTTTTCCTATGAAAATGACTGATGACACCATGTGAAGATAATGATACCAAACAGAATGTATGACATTGTGGATGAAAAGAGAATTCAGATGGGATAGCTATGAATAGGATACCTCCTGTGATATTGTGAGCAGAATGATATGAAATACAATTTTTTCTGTTGTGCATGGTAGGAAATTCAAAATAGGTACCCAATTACAGGATCGGGAGATATACGAAACTGAATGCTGAGTTGATGTAAACAGAATGATATGTAACAGACGCTATGGCACTGTAGATGCGTGGAAAATTGAAGAGAGGTTTCTATAAAAAATGACTTCTTTTCACAAAATATTACAATTATTAAATAATAGAATTATATGAAATGGAACAAGAGGTATGACATTGTATTTGCTCGGAGAATGTAAAAAGAATGTTGCTAATATATTATAAACACATTAAGATAAAACAGGTGTGAAGACATTTTAAATGCTAGGAGAAACACAGCAGAGGTATCGATGGATGCGATAGAATGAGTTACGGAAAAGCCTGCTGATATATTGTGAAGTGAATTACATGAAACAGGAGGCATGACATTATACATGACAAGTGAATACAGAAGAGGAATCTATAGATAGGATGAAGAGAGATATCCGAAAGTGTTTGTTGATATATAGTGAATGAAATGGTACGATACTGGAGGTATTGCATTGTTGATGATAGGAGAGTTCAGCATATGATAGGACAACTCTGCCGGTATATTGTGAACAGAATATGAAAGAGTTCGTTTAGCATTGCAGATTCTAGGCAGCTTTAAGAATTATCTATTGATAGGAAAGAGAGATCCGAAAATGAGTGCTGACATACTGGAGTCATGGAGTTGAAAAATGCGAAAATGACTGATGAAACAGGGGATATGAATTTGTAGGTGCTAGGGAAATTCAGGAGTATTCTGTGTACAGGATAGAGAGAGATATGAAAATGACAGCTGTTAACAATCCAAATCCTATTAGAATTAAAGAGAACTGCCTATGGACAAGATTGAGACAGATACAAAAATGAGTGGGGACATATTTTGACCAGAATAATATGAAACATTAGGTATGGTACTCAAGATGTTAGGTGAATGGAGGAGCGGTATCAATGGGTAGGATATGAAGAGATACAAAGCTGACTGCTGATTTAATGTGGACAGAATGATATTAAACAGGCGATATGGCACTGCAGGAGCACGGAGGGTTGTGTACAGGTTTCTATGCACTTGACTTCTGATATTTGATAACTGTGATACTTTGTAAAAATAATTATACACCGAGTGGCCACTTTATTATGACCACCTTACAGTTTTAAGCAAATGAGCTATGGCTGCACGCTGTTGCCGCCAGAGGGCGAGGCTAATATAAAAAGGGAAAGCTTAGTGCATGCGACAGTAGTAGAAGTGATTTTTGGATGACGAGATGGGTAAAAAATGCGATTTGACGGACTTTCAACGTGGGATGATTGTAGGAGCTCGGAGCCATGGAGCGAGTATCACCGAAACCGCCGCATTCGTAAAATGTTCCAGAGCAGCTGTTGTTAAAGTGTTTATAGACTGGACTGTCAGCCAAAACACTGGGTCTCTACGTGCAACGTGTGGTCGTCATCGACTAGTGACTACTCGGGCGGAGCGGAGAGTGTTCAGATGGTAACAGACAACAGAAGGGCAACAGTGCAGCAAGTTACAGACCATCTTAATCAAGGATCCCCGCAAATGATATCTGCACGCACTGTTCGCCGCACACTGCATCGGATGGGATATGGCAGCCGAAGGCCTGTTCGAACACCTTTGCTGTCTGCAGTTAAAAAGAGAAAACGCCTCCAGTTCGCACAGGAGCACAAGGATTCGACAGTTGATAATTGGAAACAAAATATGTGGTCCGATGAATCATGTTTTCAGTTGCAGCATGCCAATGGCCCAGTGAGAATTTGGCGGAAACAGCACGAAAGCATGGACCCCAAATGCATTGCTACACACCTTCAAGCTGGTGGAGGCAACGTTATGGTTTGGGGAATGTTTTTCTGGCATGATTTGGGCCCTTTAATTCGTGTTGATCAACATCTGACTGGCACATCTTATTTAAACTTTGTTGCGGACCAAGTGCATCCTGTCATGTGGATGGTTTATCCCAATGGCGATGGCTACTTTCAACAAGATAATGCGTCCTACCATAGTGCTCGTATTGTACAGGATTGGTTTCAGGAACATGCCGGTGAGTTTACTTTGCTAAGGTGGCCCCCACAATCTCCAGATCTTAACTCCATTGAGAATTTGTGGGATGAAGTTAAACGAGCCATCAGACAGCTAGATCCACAACCCTGCAATCTCACACTCCTGGAAAGTGCTAACACGCCATCTACCGGTGCAAATACACGGCTCTGTATAACTATACAACGTCACTATTACAAGAGTCTCACTTTCATTCGGACAACCTTATATAAAACAGGACTTAAGGCATTTTAAATGCTAAGAGAATACAGGAGAGATATCGATAGATGCGATAGTGAGATACGTAAAGGCCTGCTGATATATCGAGAAGTGAATTATATGAAACAGGAGGCATGACATTATACACGACAGGGAATGCAGAAGAGGAATCTACAGATAGGATGGAAAGATATACGAAATTGCCTGTTGATATATATAATGAGCGAAATGGTGTGAAATTGGAGGTACTATATTGTCGATGCTAGAATTCAGAAGTTGCTAGGACAATTCTGCTGGTATATTGTGAACATAATCATACGAAAATGACTGCTGATGTATTGTGAAAAAAGGATATGAAACAAGAGTTACGACACATTAAATGAGGGTAGGTAACTGAGGTATATTTCTACATGCTTTACATTGTATAGCATTAGAACAATACCTAAATGACTTGATATAATGTGAACAGAATGATACGAAACAGGATGTATATGGCATTGTAGATGCTAGGACGATTCGGTAGAGGTACATAAAGATAGATTAGAGAGAGTGGGAGATAGATAAAGGCCTGTTGGTACATTGTGAATAGAATATCAAACAGCAGGTACTGCACTGTAGACGCTACTAAAATTCTGGAGTGAAGTCTATGCATATTGCAGAGAGAGATACACAAAATTCCTGTTGGTATATTGTGAACATAACATAAAACAGGAGGTATGGCACTGTAGATCGCAAGAGAATCAAGATGAGGTAGCTATAGATAGGACATAGTAACAGAAATCCTGCTTTTGTAATGTGAACAGAATGCTATGAATGGGAGAAATGGCATTGCTGATGTTAGGAGAATTCAGAATATGCCAGGAAAATTCTGATGATATGTTATTAATAAAATGATATAAAGCAGGAAGTATGGCATCGTATGTGCTAGAAGAATTCAGGAGAGATACGAAAAAAAATGACTGGTGATATATATTGTGAATAGAATTGTATGTGCAGGAAGAATGCCATTTTAGTTGTTACAATTCAGAAGATGATAGGACAATTCTGCTGAGAAATTGTGTACGTAATAGTGTAAAACAGGAGGCATGGATTCGTAGATGCTGGAAAAATTCAAGAGTAATAGTGCATAGGATAGAGATAGATATGAAACTGACAGCTGATACATTGTTAACAGAATGATATGGAAGGGAAAGTATGGCAATTCAAATGCTAGGAGAATTCAAGAGAGCCATCTATGGGCACGATGTAGATTGACACGAAAATGACTGCTGATATACTCTAAACAAGATAATATGATATATTAGGTAAGGCACTCTAGATGCTAGGAGAACTGAGCAGTGGTATCTATAAATAGAACAGTGAGATACGAAAAGGTCTGCTGGTATGCTGTGAACGAAATATGAAACAGGAGGATATTATAGATGTCAAGAGAATTTAGAAGAGGTAGCTATGGATACGACGGAATTAGCAAAATGATTACCTTCATATTCTGATCAGAACAGTATGGACATGAGGTATGGTTGATGTTAGGTGAATTTGGAAGGTTTTCACAGATTTCTGCTAATATGTAATAATATGGGACAGGAGGTATGGTAGATATTAGGTGAATTTGGAAGATTTTCTCTAATTTCTGCTAATATGTAATAATATGGGACAGGAGTTATGGCATCATAGTTTCAAGGATTATTTACGAGAGGTATATATGGATGCTATATAGCGAGAGATATGAAAAGTCCTGCTGATATATTATGCACCGAATGATATAAAATAAGAGGTAATGCATTGAATATGTCACTAGTTTCACGAGTGATATGTATGGATAGGATAGGGTGAGATACGGAAATATCTGATGATATATTGTGAACGTAAAATGAAACAGGCAGTATGACATTGTAGATGACAAGAGAATTGAGTACAGCTACCAATAGATAGGACAGAGATAGCAAAATGCTTTCTTTTATATATTTAACAGAATGGTATAAACAGGTGGTAAGGCATTGTAGTTGTTTGGAGGAGTGAGAGTTCTGCTGATGGTTGTGAATAAAATATAAAACAGGAAGATTGACGTCGTGTGTTCTAGGAGAATTCAGGGGAGGTATCTATTGATAGCACAGAAGAGAGATAAAAAGGACTGTTGATATATTGTGAATGAAATGATAGAAACAGGAGGTATGGCATTGTATATGCCAAGATAATGCAGAACAGATAGCACCATTTGGGTAGCCAGGTATATAAAAATATACACTCGGATATATTATGAGAAGGATGGTATGAAACTGGAGTTGTCGTATTGTAGATGCTAGGACAATTCTGCCGATATATTGTGAACAGAATGATATTAAAAACGAAGGTATCGTATTGCAGATGCTTGAAAAATTCAGGAGAGGTATCTATGGATGGGATAGGAAGATATACGAAAATTATTGCTGATATATTGTGAACACCATGATGTGAAACACCAGGTATGGCATTGTAGATGCGAAGAGTATTAAGATGCGTTAGCTATGGATAGCATGGAGAGAGAGAGAGAGAGAGAGAGAGAGAGACAGAGAGAGAGACAGAGAGAGAGAGAGAGACAGAGAGAGAGAGAGAGAGAGAGAGAGAGAGAGAGAGAGATACGAAAATGCGTCCCGATATGTTTTGTACGGAATGGTATGGAATTGTTGATGGTAGAACTCAGAAAATGCTAGAACTCTGGATACATATTGTGAACAGTATAACATGAAACAGGTGGCATGGCGTTGCAACGTCTAGGATAATTGAGGATAGGTTTGCATGTCTAGAATAGAGAATAGAATGATATAAAAAAAAAGGTATTGCATTAGATATAACAAGAGAATTTAGAAGAGGTAACTGTGGATAGGATGCAAAAAGCGAAATGGCTACTTTCAAATTGTGACCAAAATAATATGGAACAGCATGTATGGCTTTGTATGTGCTAGGATAATACAGGAGAGGTATTTATGGACAGGATAGAGCGATACGAAAATGATTGCTGATATATTGTGAACCGAATGACGCGGGACAGGAAGTATGGTACTGTAAATATTAGAACACACGAGGGGTATCTATCGATGAGATATAGTGAGAAACAAAGGCCTGTTGATATTTTGCGAAGAGGATTATATGGCCCAGGTGTTATGACATTAAAAATGCCAAGGAAGCGTAAAAGAGGTATCTATGGATAGGATAGAAAGAGAGAGATACGAAATGATGTGAACAGAATGATATTAAAACAAGCGTCAAGGCACTGCAGGTGCATGGAAAATTGAGGAGAGATTTCTAAGCAAATGACTTTTGATATTTAGTAGTTGTGTTATTTTGTAAAGATCATTTTATGAAAAAGGTGGTTTGGCATTGTACTTGCTTGGAGAATAAAGGGGATTTTAGTAGAATGTTGCTTATATATTGTAAACTGAATAATATGAAACAGAAATTAAGGCATTTTAAATGCTAGGAGAATACAGGAGGTTATGGATGGATGTAATACGAAAACATCCTGCTGACAAATTGTGAAGTGAATAATTATGTAACAGGAGGAAAGACTTCATGCATGACAAGCTAATGCAGATGAGGAATCTATAGATAGGATGGAGGAATATACGAAAATGCTTTTGGATACATATTCAGCAAAATCGCATGAAATTGGAAGCATTACATTGACGATTCTAGGAGAATTCAGAACTTGCTATGACAATTCTGCTGGTATATTGTGAAAAGAAAGATATCAAGCAGACAGAGGTACGAAAATAACTGCTGATATACATACATTGAACATAATTATATGAAACTTGAGATATGACTGTGCAGATGCTAGGAAACTTTGATAGAGGATAGAGATATATGCAAAATGCATTCTGATATATTGTGAATTATAATATGAAATAAGAGGTATTGCTTTATAGATAATAAGGAATCTCAAGAGAGGTAGGGCCTGTGAATGAAATAGAGATATACGAAAATGGCTGCTGGCATATTGTGAACAGAATATGAAATATGATGAGGGATATTGTAGAGTAGAGATAATTCAGAAGAGGTAACGAAGGATAGGATTGAGATAGCAACAATCCTGCTTTTGTTTTTTGAACAGAACGGTATGAAACTGGAGGTATGGATTAGTACAGGCTATGAGAGTTCAGAAGATTATAGAACAATTGTGCTGCTGTATTGTGAAAAGAATGATATAAGACTGGATGTTTGGCATTGCAGGTGCTATCAGAATTCAGGAGAGGTATCAACGGATAGGACTGAGATTTTAAAATGACTGCAGATATAATATTGTGAACAGAATTATGTGAAACAGGATGTATGGCGTTGTAGGTCCTAGAATTCAGATGCGGTAGCTATGGATGGAATGGAGAGAGAGTTATCCTAAAATTCTCCTCATACGTTGTAAGCAGAATGGTATTAGGAAGAGGAACCGCATTGTAGATATTATGAGAATAGAAAAGATGATAGAGGAACTCTGCTGACATACTTTAAACAGAATGGTATGACACAGGAGGCACTCATTTGTAGGTGGTAAAAGAATTCAGGAGAGGTACCTAAGAATTGGATACATATAAAATTCGAAATGCCTGCTGGAATGGCATTGTAGATGGCAAGAGAATTCAGAAGAGGTAGACATGGATAGAATACAGACAGCAAAATGTTTGCTTTATATTGTGAACAAATTGGTATGGGCAGGAGGTACGGTATTGTAGAAGCAAAAATAATTCAGATGTGGTAGCTATGGATAGTATGCAGAAATAAATACGAAATGTCTGCTTTGATATTGCGAATAGAATGATATGAACAGGTGTGGCATTGTAGGTCCAGGAGAATTCAGGGGTGGTATCTATGGGTAGAATATGGAGAGACAGCAAACTCACTGCTGCTACACTGCCGGACAATTGCTAAGGACGGATGACAATAGCAACGATAGCAACCATAAAATGGAAGGCAGGAAAATGTGGAAATTAGCATAAGTGCGGGATACAGTAAGACGTGTTGTGCGTATGCAAATTTTGGATTGCCGAACTTGTTCGTGACGTCATAGCGCTGATAAGAGATATAAAGGATTTGACGCGTATTGACGGTTGTTGTTCAAACGCAAAGTTGAAAGGGAAAGAATCAATTGACGAACTTGCAATTTTCAGTATGTCTTCCCGACATCACCCAGATGATTTTACGCGTGGCCATAGTATTGGCAAGATTGAAGAAGGGCGAAAAATAACAGATGTTGCCAGGGAGTTCGACGTCAGCCACAGTGTTGTTTCAAGGCTTTGGAAATCATTTCAAACAAATGGAGAGTGTAGCAAACGTCACGGGGGAGGTCGTGTTCGCAGTACAACACCAGCAGAAGATCGGTACATAGTGCTATCAACAAAAAGACACCGGCGCAGCACAGCTAGTGAGGTAGCAAATCAGTTTATGGCTGCTACTGGCAAGCGGATCTCCCGAAAAACTGTCGCCAGACGTTTGCATGAAGGAGGACTATACGCCCGCCGTCCTGTTGTGTGCATCCCATTGTCCAGACGTCACCGTACCGCCCGTTTGCAATGGTGTCATCAAATCGCAATCGGACTGATAACGACTGGTCTGCTGTCCTCTTCTCAGATGAGAGTAGATACAGTCTATCGTCTGATTGTCGACGACAACTGATCTGGTGTGATAGTGGTACTGCATATTATCCAGCAAACATACAGGAAAGGGACCGATATCAGACATGTAGTGTCATGGTATGGGCTGGCATTATGATCAATGGCCGTACGTCCCTCTTTGTGCTTCCAACTGGGACTATGACTGGCCAACGATACATTAATGATGTTCTGCTACCTCATGTTCGCATGTTCCGTAGTGCTGTCAGTGATAGATTCATTTTCATGGACGACAACGCAACATGTCATCGAACAGTCGCTGTCCAGGAGTGTCTTGAGAGCGAGGATATTCAACGCCTCGTATGCCCAGCACGTTCTCCAGATCTGAATCCCATTTAAAATGTGTGGGATGCTTTGGGGAGGAGTCTTGCTGGTCGCCAATGCCCTCCAATAAACAAGGACACCCTCATCCGTGCACTGACAGAGGAATGGGATAAATTACCCCAACAGCTGCTTGGTAATGTTGTGCAAAGCATGACACGACGTGTGGAATCTTGCATCGCCCTCCATGGTGGCCATATCCCGTATTGACATCTTACGCCGGAACGCCTGCTGACGGTAATTGCATTTTTTTCACGTTTACGTATTCTGCACAAAATGGCCTGTTTATCCCTTGAACACGTTCCAAAGCCTTCTGGATTTCAGAACACAATAAATTGTCTTTCTTGTAATGTCCTGGCATTCTGACATTATTTTATTTCACTTGGCATCCAACCACACTTACTTTTTTATGCGCTATATAGCCGTTTATGATCCGTCCTTAGCAATTGTCCAGCAGTGTATATTGTGAAAACAATGATATGAAACAGGAGGAATGGCATTTTAGATGCTAGAAGATTCCAAGGTAGGTTACTATGTATAGCACATAGAAGGATGCCTAAATTACTGCTGATATAATTGAACAGAATGATACGAAACTGAACGTATGGCATTAAAGATGCTAGGAGAGCTCAGTAGAGGTACCAAAGGATTGAATAGAGAAAGAGAAAGAGAGAGAGGGAGAGAGAGAAATGCCTGCTGATATATTGGGAACAGGATATCGAAAAGCAGGTATTGCACTGTAGACGCTAGTGGAATTCTGGAGTGATGTCTTTGGATAAGACAGAGAGAGATATACGAAAGTTCCTGCGAGTATATTGTGAACATAATATGAAACAGGAGGTATAGCACGTAGATTGCAAGAGAATCTGGAAGTGGTAGCTATGGATAGGATAGAGGTAGCAACATTCCTGCCTCTGTAAAGTGAACAGAATGCTATGAATAGGTGGTATGGCACGTGAACAGAATGCTATGAATAGGTGGTATGGCACGTGAACAGAATGCTATGAACATGAGGTAGGAGGAATGCTATCATTGCAGATGTTAGGATAATTCAGAAGACGCCAGGACAATTCTGCTAATATATTTTTAATATAATTATACAAACAGAAAGTATGGCGTTATACGTGCTGGAAGAATTCAGGAGAGATATCTATTGATAGGACAGGAAGAGATACGAAAATGACTGGTGATATATTGTGAATAGAATTGTATGAGCAGGAAGAATTATATTGTAGTTGTTACAATTCAGAAGGTGATAGGACAATTCTGCTGAGAAATTGCGTACGTGATAGTGTAAAAAAATAGGCATGGATTTGTAGATGCTAGAAAAATTCAGGAGTAACTTGTGAATAGGAAAGAGACATGAATGTTACAGCTGATATATTGTAAACAGAATGTTATGAAACGGAAGGTATGGCAATCCAAATGCAAGGCGAATTCAAGACAGCAGTCTATAAACAGGATTGAGACAGACACGAAAGTGACAGCTGATAAATTCTGAACATGATAATATGAAACATTTGGTAAGGCACTCTAGATGATAGGAGATTTGAGGAGTGGTATCTATAAATAGAATAGAGAGATACGAAAATGCCTGCTGGTATGCTGCGAACGGAATATTAAAGAGGAGGATATTGTATTATATATGTCAAAAGAATTCAGATACGATAGAAATAGCAAAATGACTACCTTGTTGTTGTAAACAGAATAGTATGGATATGGCATTGTAGATGTTAGGTGAATTCGGAAGGTTTTCTGGAAATTCCACTAATACAATGCTGGCCACCCAAAGATGCAACACCAAGAACGACACAAGATAGCAAAGCCAGATTTACTGGACACATAACAACATATACAAAGATGAAACGATTGAGATTACAGGCCCGTGCGACTTGCGGAACACGCAGACATCAATAGTTCGTGTGGCCCCCATGGCTGGCAATAACGGCCGCTACACGCCGCGGCATCGAACGGAAGAGGCTTTGAATGTGTGCTTGGGGTATGTCGGTCCAGGTTGCTTCCACACGTTGCCACAGTTCACCAGGCGTAGCCGCGGGTGGTGCTTGCCAGGCCACTGGGTTGCCGATCAGCAACCAGACGTGTTCGATGGCCGACATATCGGCAAAACAGGCGGGCCACGACAGCAGTGACACCTGGTGGGCCGTGAAGAATTGTTGCACGATGCTTGTAACGTGCGGGCGCGCATTGTCCTGTTGAAAGGTGGCCGATGGCAGGTCCTGCAGGTAAGGCAGGACTACAGGCTCCAAACCGTCGGAGATGTAGCGGTGGCTGTTGAGTGTACCGGCGATGCGTACCAGAGGGTGCGGGTGTCATATTTGTCAGTTGCGTTCCAAGCCATAACGCCAGGCGACAGACCGGTATGGCAATGCATAATGCAGGCGTCATACAGTCTCTCGCCGCGGTGCCGTCGCACGCTGATCCGACCATCGTGGTGTTGCAGGCAGAAGCGGGATTTGTTGGAGAAGACAATGTCGTGCCATTCCGTAGTCCACGTGCGGCGTTCAACGGCCCACTGCGGCCGCACTCGTCGGTGGTGTAACGTCAATAGTAATCGGAGCAATGGGCGCCGTGCGACAAGCCTCTGCTCCTGCAGACGACGTCGAATGATACGTGCTGAAACAGGTTGTTGCGCAACACACCCTAATTTCTGCGCTAACGTTCGTGACGTGGTGTTGCGAGCCGTCAATGTCTGCCGCAAAACATGCCGGTCCTTTCATTCGGTGGTGCGCCGCAGCTGCGGCAATTGCTCACGTCGGTCCGTCCGTCCCACCTGCACCCACCGAATCCATACTCGCCTCACTGTGGCTGGATGTCGTCCCACACGGGCGCCGATGTCTCGGTACGATAAACCGCTATCGCCATAAGCCACCATTCGTCCTCTGTCGAACTCCTAAACGTGCTGGAATGACTGCCATATTCAGCGACGAGGCATTATGTAGCTTCTCACGCCCAGGTCCGGCAGCACAACACACTTCCACTACTTACACCCCGCCTTCTGTGCACCCTTCTTAGAGTGCTTCTCGGTGGCGTGCCGGGGACACATGATTTGCATATGCCCTGCAATGCTAATCGTGTTTGCATGTCCTCTCGCGGGCGACGCATGCTGCGAATTTCATGCCAATCGGATGCTTCCTTCTTGGTGTTGCATTTTGGGTGGCCAGTGTATATGGTGAGCATAATATGCGACAGGAGGTATGGCGTCGTATGTTTTAGGAGGATTCACGAGAGGTACCTATGGATGTGATATAGCGAGAGATATGAGAAGTCCTGCTGATATTTTGTGCACAGAATGGTATAAAATAAGAGGTAGGACATTGAACATGTTGGGAGTATTTAGAAGTGATATGTATGGATAGGATAGGGATAGATAGGAAAATGCCCGATGATATATTGTGAACATAATGTGAAACAGGATATTTGGCATTGCAGATGGCAAGAGAATTCTGCAGAGCTATCTATGGATAGGATAGAGATAGCGAATTGCTTCCGTTTATTTTGTTAATAGAATGCTATAAACAGGTGGTAAGGCATTATAGTTGTTTGAAGAATTGAGAAAGTGCTGTGAGAATTCTGCTAATATGTGTGAATAGAAAAATTTAAAACACGAGATTGGTGTCGTATGTGCTATAAGAATTCAGGATAGATATCTATTGATAGGATAGACACAGATATTAAAGTGATCGGTGATGTATTGTGAATAGAATGATAGGAGACAGGAAGTATGACATTGTAGAATCTAGGGTAATTCAGGAGAGGTAGACAGAGATACGAAAACGACTGGTGATATATTTTGAATAGAATGATAGGAAACAGGAGGTGTAACAATGTAGAATCCAGGAAAATTTAGGAGAGGTATGTATGGATAGGGTGGAGATACGAAAAGGTAGGTTCGAATAGGAATTATGCCAGGTGATACATTGTGAGCAGAATAGTGCGAACCTGGAGTTATGGTATTGTAGATGTGAGAACAATATTAAATGAGAAGGTATTGCACTGTAAATGTTTGTAGAGTTCAGGGGAGTTTTCTATGGATGGGACAGGGAGAGACACGAAAATGATTGCTGATATATTGTGAACACAAAAATATGAAACACCAGGCATAGTATTGTAGGTACGAAAAGTATTCAAATGCGTTAACAATGGATAGCAGAGAGAGAGAGAGAGTGAGAGAGATACGAAAAT
Organism: Macrothele yani; assembly: GCA_039090855.1. NCBI lineage: Eukaryota > Metazoa > Arthropoda > Arachnida > Araneae > Macrothelidae > Macrothele > Macrothele yani. The sequence continues at coordinate 178,105,043 of CM077034.1, read as the reverse complement.
GCCTTCTGATGTGTTTTGTACAGAATGATACGAAGAGTTATGGAATTGTAGATAGTAGAGCTCAGAAGAACCTAGGATTACTCGGGTGACATATTGTGAACAGTATGTCATGAAGCATGAGGCCGGGCGTTGTAGCGGCTAGGATAATTGAGGATAGGCATGTATAGGTTGGATAGAGAACAGAATATGAAAGAGGAGGCACTGCATTGGAGATGGCAAGAAATTTCAGAAGAGATAGTTACGGATAGGATGCAGAAAACAAATGCCTACTTTCAAATACAAATGCCAACTTTCAAATCGTAACCGGAATAATATGAGGCAGCCTGTATGGCTTTTTAGGTACTAGGATAATACAGGAGAGGTACCTATGGATAGAATAGAGAGAGAGATAGGTAAATGACTGCTGGCATATTTGAACAGAATGACACGGAAAAAGAAGTATAATATTGTAAATGCTAGAACCAGTGAGGGGTATCTATGGACGCGATATAGTGAGAAACGGAGGCCTGTTGATATTGTGTAAATAGAATTATATGGCTCAGGCGTTACTGCATTATAGATGCCAAGGGAATGCAAAAGAGGTATCAATGGATAGGAAAGAGCGCCGATATATTGTGCACAGGACGATATAAAATAAGAGGTATTATATTGTAGATGCTAAGAAAATTTAGGAGACGTATATGTATAGATAGGGTAAAGGGATACGAGACTGCGTGCTGGTATATTGGGAACAGAAGGATGTGAAGCAGGAGTTATGACATAGCAAATGCCAACAGAATTCAGAATAGGAAGCTATGGAGAGGTTAGAGAGAGAGAGATACTGAAATGACTAGATATATTGTGAACAGGATGATATGAAACACAAGGTTGGGCTTTATAAATGCTAGGATAAATCTGTTGATATATTCTGAACAGAATGATATGAAACAGCAGGTATGGCGGAGTAGGTGCTAAGAGAATTCAGGAGAGATATCTATGAATTGGACAGCGAGAGAGCTACTAGAATGACTGCTGATATATCGTGAACGGAGTGTCATGAACAGGAGGTATGGCATTGTAGACGTTAGAATTCGGATGGTAGGACAATTCTGCTCATAAATTTTAAACGGAGTGGTATGTAAAAGGAAAAATGGAGTTCTAGGTGCTAATTAAATTCAGCAGTTGCCTGTGTATATGATAGAGCGAAATATGAAACTGAGAGCTGAGATATATTGTCAACATAACGATTCGAAAAAGGAGTTATGGAAATCCAGATGCTAGAATTCAGTGGATATATTTATGAACAGGTTTAAGACAAACACGAAAATGACCACTGATGTATGCTGAACAGAATAATATGAAACAGGAAGTATAACACTCTAGATGCTAGCAAAATGGAGAGGTATCTATGTAAAATGGAGAGGTATCTAGGTTTTGTACAAAAATGACTGGTGATACATTGTAAGCATAATGATATTAAACTGGAGTTATGGAATTTTAGGTGCTACACAAATTTAGGAGAGGTACCTACGGATAGTATAGAGATAGGAAAAATCCTGATGATATAGTGTGAAGAGAATGACATGAAACAGTTGGTATGGCATTGTTGTTGCTAGGAGGATTCAGATCTATCTATGGAAAGCACAGAGACAAACACAAAAATACGTGTTGATGTATTGTGACCAGAATGTTATGAAACAGGAGATATGGCCTTGCAAATGTCAGTAGAAGTATCTGTGTATATTATAGAAAGAGATACGAAATCGCCTCTTGATATATTGTATACAGGATATGAAACAGGAGCTATGAGATTGCAAATGGCTAGGGAATTCAGAAGTGGTAACTATAGATAGGATACAGACAGCGAAATGCCTAGTTTTATTGTGAAAACATAGAGAGAGAGAGAGAGAGAGAGGATAGGGATTATGCCATATGCAGGTGATACATTCGCATTGTAGACGTTAGAATTCGGAAAAGGTATGGCGTTGTGGGTGCTTGGAGAATTCAGGATAGATTTCTAATGAATAAAGTACAGAAAAATAGAATAATTACTGCCGATATATTGTTAACAGAATGACATGAAGTTAGAGGTTTAGCATTTTCATTCCACTACTACATTGTTAACAGAATAATAAGAAATAGGAGGTATAGAATGTCGGATGCTAGGATAATTTAAGAGAAGAACCTATGGATGGGATTGAGACAGATGCGGAAATGCTTGGTGATATTTTGTGTACAAAATGATATGACGTAACACGTGTGGCATTGCAGCTGCAAGGAAGTTCAGGACAGCTTTCTATGGATAGGATAGAGTTAGGTGTGAAAATGGCTGCTGATTTATTGCAGACACTAGGCGAATTCAGGACAGGTACCTATGGATTGGATACAGTTAATGTTCAAATGGCTGCTGATTTACCGTGAATAGAATCATATGCATCTGGAGGTATGGCCATGTAGATGCTAGAACTCAGGTGAGGTAGCAATGAACAGGACTGATATACGTCTGTGATATACACTTTCTACCAACAAGTAATTGGACACCCCTGCAATCGAAGATATATGCGGTCCTGATACACCTCACTGCCGCCGCCGTTAAATATCGTGTTGGAAACAACATCGCAACCAGTCGCAATCAAGATGCCACGCAGTTCGGAGCTCTCTGATTTCGAGAAAGGTGTAATCGTCGGGTATCACAGAAATGGCCGATCCATACGTTACATATCCAGCGAGTTGAAGTACCCAAAATGGACAGTGGCCTACGTGATTGGCAAGTGGAAGAATAGAGGTGACTGTCGGAATGTGCCCCGACACGGCAGACCCACAAAACTGGGAGTTAGAGACCGACGGGTGCTGGCCAGAGAAATTCGGAAGAAGCGCACCAAATCGGTGGGCCACAACTGCGAAGAGTTTCAACAGGCATCCGGGAGTGTTCTTTCGATGAATACCATCCGTAAGGAAGCCCATCTGCTCGGTTATCATGAACATGCTGCCGCCCACAAGTCTTTAATCACCAAGTCCAATAGCGCTGCTCGACTAACGTGGTGCAAAGAACGTCGACAGTGGAAACATGTTCTCTACCGTTCGGATGGCAAGGTCCGGGGTTGGCGTCTGCCTGGAGAACGCCTCCTGCCGGAATGTATTATGCCAACTGTGAAGTTCGGCGGCGGTGGAATCATGCTATGGGGGTGTTTCTCCAGGTATGGCACGGGACCCATGGTCGCAATTCCTGGTAGACTCAACGCCGAGACCTACTGCAACATTTTGGATGAGCATGCGCTTCCTACGTTGTGGCAGTTTTACGGGGTGGACCCATGTTACTTTCAGAATGACAATACCACCTGTCATGTTGCGAGGTCCCCCATGGCTTGGTATGGTGACAATGGGGTTCATCGAATGGACTGGCCAGCGCAGATCCCGGACCTTAATCCTATCGATCACCTCTGGGACGAGTTGGAGCGTCGACTTAAGGGGTGCCCCCGTCATCCGAAATCGGTGAAGGAACTGACTTGTCTTCTCCAAGCCGAGTGGAAGAAAATACCGCTAGCCTTCGTACAACGCCTGGTTGAGAGTATGCCCCGGAGGGTCGCAGCTGTAATCGCCGCTCGTGGAGGCTCCACCAACTATTGAAGGTGAATAAACTTCGTTTTCTTATGTTATCACAGGTGTCCAATTACTTGTTGGTAGATAGTGTATTTGAACAGAATAATATGAAACAGGTGGCATGGCACAGGAGATGCAAGAATTCAGGAAAGGTATGTATGGGTGGGATATAGCGATATAAGAAAATGTCTGCTGTTATATTGCGAACAGAATATTAAAGGGTAGATATGACATTTCGATGCTAGGAGAATCCAGCATCTATGGACAGAACAGAGAGAGATATGAAGTGACTACTGATTTATTCCGAACAGAAAGATATGAAACAGATATTGCAGATCACAATGCAATTCAGAAGGGATTGCTATGTATAGGATAGAGGAAGATACGACAAAGGATACTGCTATATTGTGAACAGAATGTTACGAGACAGGAGGTTTTCTAGAGAACTTATCGAGAACAGAATGCCATATAAGAGCTCAGGCCACGAATATAACGATGAATACAGAAGAGGAAGATCCTGGTTATACACCAATGAGAAATTACATTATGACCACCCCCAGCCTAGACAGAAGAGCGCGCCTTGAGACCGAACGGTGGCGCAGTTGAAGTTTACAGAGTAGTGTATATACAACCACTGGACTGGCATTCAGTTAGTAGAGTGTTGGGTGTCACAATGGGAAAAGTTACAGATTTATCGGAGTTTGATAAAGGGCAAATGCGATGCACGGCGCCTCGGAACTAAGATCTCGGAAACGGGGCGGCTTGTGGGTTATTCACGTGCTGCTGTAGTGATTACGTATCAAAAGTGGTGCACAGATGGCCAAGCGACGAACCGTCGTCCATTCGTGTGCCATCCGCAGCTTATTGATTTATTGAGGATTTCGGAGACTCGCGGTTTGTTAAAAGTGACCGCAGGGCCAGTGTGTGACAAATCAGCTGCCCCTATCAGAGCACACCGTTCATCCCAACCTTCTGCCCATCGGCCTACGTAGCCGAAAACTCAGCCGGTGCCCATGCTCACTGCACGTCATCGCCATCAACTCATGGGCCCAAGATAATCAGGATTGGACCGTGGATGATTGGAAGAAAGCGGCCTGGTCGGACAAATCAAGATTCCTGGTTCATCACGTAGACGGCTGTGCGCGGACGCGCCGATTACCAATGGACGCTATGACATCTGCATGCATTGTTAGGCGGAAACAGGTCGGCGGCGTTGGTGTTTTGCTGTGGGCGATGATTTCGTAAGATATTTTACGCCCCATTATCCCAATAGCAAGTCCCTGACAGCTGTCAGGTATCTGAACATCATCCTTTCATGGCAACTGTGTTCCCTGCTGGTGATGTCCATTCCCAACAGGAACGAGTTGTTCGAGGAACATGCTGGTAACTTTCTTTTAATGCCCTGGCTTCCAAATTTACCTAGCGTGAACCCAACCTAACATTTGGGGCTCAACTTGCAAAAGGGGTTTGCACTAAATCAACACTACTCCAAAATGTACGGGAACTGGAGGACCTGCTGTTGATATTATGATACCAGATATCCCAGGATACCTATAGCAACCTTATCAAATCAATGCCTCACCGAGCGGCTGCTGTTTTGCTGGCTAAAAGGGGGCCTACAACTTATTACTTAGGTGGTCATAATGTACGGGCTCATCGGTGTATGAAGTAAGACTTGCGGTACCGGAAATATTAGTACGAGGGTTGTAGCAAAAATAATTCAAAAGTGTGCATAACATTTTTATTAACTGATAGAGGTTGTTCGAACTGCACATGTTGTAGAGTAACTCTTCCTCTATAGTACCATTCCTTTTTCATTGCAGGTAAATCATGGATTCCAAGCAGAAGCAACGTGCCGTCGATGAGTTCTCGACGAAGGAAGGCTGCCCGACATCCACAAAAGGCTATAGAATGTTTACGGAGATGACACCATTTACAAGAGCAATGTGCACAGATGGATGAAGAAGTTTAAAGCAGGGGAAACCAGCATTGAAGACAAATCACGTTGTGGGGGACAATCATCTGCGACCACTCACACGAATCGTCAGTGAGAGGAAGAATTGATTCACATGAAGAAAATACTCACAATCCGTGAGCTTGTTGTACAACTGGACTGTGGTCACAATGCCATACAGAAGATGGTGAAAGACTTAGGGTATCGGAAATTGTGTTCAAACTGAGTACCTCGCCAGCCAACATCGGATTTGAAAGTCTGCCCTGATCATCAGTTGACACCCGATTTGAAGGAGAGAAGAGTGGAAGTCCGCTGGAACCGTTTCAACCGAATGAAGATACTTTTTTCGTGATATGGTGACAGGTGATAAAACGTGAGCGTATCTTTACGATCCGAAAACGAAGTATAAATCTATGGAATGGCCTAACACCTTTTCACCACGGCCTAAGAAGTGCAAGAGCCAGTGATCAGCACAGGAAGTCATGGTGACAGTTTTAACGGACAAGGGTGTCATTCTCCTTGATTTTCTGCAACGCGGCAGTACCGTGACCAGCAAGCAGTAAATTGGGACACTCAAGGAGCTATGAGGAGGAAGAGACTGAACAAGATTCTGAAAAGGATCCGCATTCACCGTGACCAGCGAGCAGTAAATTGGGACACTCAAGGAGCTATGAGGAAGAGACTGAACAAGAATCTGAAAAGGATCCACATTCACCGTGACCAGCGAGCAGTAAATTGGGACACTCAAGGAGCTATGAGGAGGAAGAGACTGAACAAGATTCTGAAAAGGATCCACATTCACCGTGACCAGCGAGCAGTAAATTGGGACACTCAAGGAGCTATGAGGAGGAAGAGACTGAACAAGATTCTGAAAAGGATCCACATTCACCGTGACCAGCAAGCAGTAAATTGGGACACTCAAGGAGCTATGAGGAGGAAGAGACTGAACAATATTCTGAAAAGGATCCACATTCACCGTGGCCAGCGAGCAGTACATTGGGACACTCAAGGAGCTATGAGGAAGAGACTGAACAAGAATCTGAAAAGGATCCACATTCACCGTGACCAGCGAGCAGTAAATTGGGACACTCAAGGAGCTATGAGGAAGAGACTGAACAAGAATCTGAAAAGGATCCACATTCACCGTGACCAGCGAGCAGTAAATTGGGACACTCAAGGAGCTATGAGTAAGAGATTGAACAAGAATCTGAAAAGGATCCACATTCACCGTGACCAGCGAGCAGTAAATTGGGACACTCAAGGAGCTATGAGGAAGAGACTGAACAAGAATCTGAAAAGGATCCACATTCACCGTGACCAGCGAGCAGTAAATTGGGACACTCAAGGAGCTATGAGGAAGAGACTGAACAAGAATCTGAAAAGGATCCACATTCACCGTGACCAGCGAGCAGTAAATTGGGACACTCAAGGAGCTATGAGGAAGAGACTGAACAAGAATCTGAAAAGGATCCACATTCACAGTGACCAGCGAGCAGTAAATTGGGACACTCAAGGAGCTATGAGGAAGAGACTGAACAAGAATCTGAAAAGGATCCACATTCACCGTGACCAGCGAGCAGTAAATTGGGACACTCAAGGAGCTATGAGGAAGAGACTGAACAAGATTCTGAAAAGGATCCACATTCACCGTGACCAGCGAGCAGTACATTGGGACACTCAAGGAGCTATGAGGAAGAGACTGAACAAGAATCTGAAAAGGATCCACATTCACCGTGACCAGCGAGCAGTAAATTGGGACACTCAAAGAGCTATGAGGAAGAGACTGAACAAGAATCTGAAAAGGATCCACATTCACCGTGACCAGCGAGCAGTAAATTGGGACACTCAAGGAGCTATGAGGAAGAGACTGAACAAGAATCTGAAAAGGATCCACATTCACCGTGACCAGCGAGCAGTAAATTGGGACACTCAAGGAGCTATGAGGAAGAGACTGAACAAGAATCTGAAAAGGATCCATATTCACCGTGACCAGCGAGCAGTAAATTGGGACACTCAAAGAGCTATGAGGAAGAGACTGAACAAGAATCTGAAAAGGATCCACATTCACCGTGACCAGCGAGCAGTAAATTGGGACACTCAGAGAGCTATGAGGAAGAGACTGAACAAGAATCTGAAAAGGATCCACATTCACCGTGACCAGCGAGCAGTAAATTGGGACACTCAAAGAGCTATGAGGAAGAGACTGAACAAGAATCTGAAAAGGATCCACATTCACCGTGACCAGCGAGCAGTAAATTGGGACACTCAAGGAGCTATGAGGAAGAGACTGAACAAGAATCTGAAAAGGATCCACATTCACCGTGACCAGCGAGCAGTAAATTGGGACACTCAAAGAGCTATGAGGAGGAAGAGACTGAACAAGATTCTGAAAAGGATCCGCATTCACCGTGACCAGCGAGCAGTAAATTGGGACACTCAAGGAGCTATGAGGAAGAGACTGAACAAGAATCTGAAAAGGATCCACATTCACCGTGACCAGCGAGCAGTAAATTGGGACACTCAAAGAGCTATGAGGAAGAGACTGAACAAGAATCTGAAAAGGATCCACATTCACCGTGACCAGCGAGCAGTAAATTGGGACACTCAAGGAGCTATGAGGAAGAGACTGAACAAGAATCTGAAAAGGATCCACATTCACCGTGACCAGCGAGCAGTAAATTGGGACACTCAAGGAGCTATGAGGAAGAGACTGAACAAGAATCTGAAAAGGATCCACATTCACCGTGACCAGCGAACAGTAAATTGGGACACTCAAGGAGCTATGAGGAAGAGACTGAACAAGAATCTGAAAAGGATCCACATTCACCGTGACCATTCGAGACCACACACATCTTTGGTAGCAAATCAAGCGATCAGCAAATTAGGTTGGTCGGTTGTCTTCCATCCACTCTACAGCCCAGATCTTGCGCCCTCCGATTTTCATCTGTTCGGTCCAATGAATGCGTCTCTGGGGAAAACAATTTGATGACACAGATGAGGCTAAAGTGGCTGTGAAAAATTAGGTACAACAATCCACACTTAAATTATTTCAAAGAACATTCGGGAGGTGGGTTTAACGATGGCACAAATGCATTTATTGTGATGGAGACTTTGTCGAGAAGTACCTTTGTATAGAGAAAGAGTTACTATAACAATATGTACAATTTGAACGACCTCCGTCAGTTAATAAAAAAGTTATGCACACTTTTGCATTACTTTCCTTACAACTGTCGTACAATACAGAACTGGTGGATTTTTGTTAGGGCAAAACCAGACATAGAAGTCCTTGCTAATCTGTCGAGAATGAAATTAAAGATATAAATTATAAAGAAATCCATGAAAGATCTGGAAATCCCTGCATCTTTATAGCGACTGTAGTGGTATGAAACAGAAGGTATGGATTGTACATACAATGAAAATTCAGTGCAGAAACATGTTTCATTGTTTATTAATTAGTTATAGGGAAATCTTTGTTGTTTATTTTGAACGGAGAACTACTATAAAATAGTAGTTATAGTAATCTAAATAACAGTACAATAAAGAAAAAGTTCCTCCTCGATATGGAATTCTTAGCTAATCTATCGTACAAAGATACCGAAGTTCTGACAGGTAAGATGCTTATGAACACAAAGCTTTTGCGGTCGAAATGCAGAGACATGTAAATCCTTGCTCATCTATGCTCAGCAAAATGCCGTAAAGGATAAAGTCTTGGTTTGAAAATAGAGATATTGGAAAACCTGCTCTTTTAACGTGAACCTCTACATATTAATTGGAAGTATGGCAGTGTAAATACAAGGAAAATTGAGAACAATAATTTTTTAGACATGTTAGGGAGAGAGATGAAAATCTCTGCTGATTTTATTGTGAACAGTATAACATGAATTAGGAATTATGCTACCATACGTACTAGCAGAATGCGGAAAGGTGGCTATCTCACAACGAAGACAAGAGATATGGATACCGTCCTTAATCTAACGTGAAAAGAATGCTAAGCAGAAGAGGTTTGCTAATAAATTTAAAGAATATATCTCATTATTTTCTAGTAAGCATATAGAGTGATAAGGAAATCCTTGATACTTCACCGTGAATAAATATTATAACATGAACGGTAATATATTGAATTTTCAGTAGACAAAACATTAGAGATAAGGGAGGTGGGCAGTTCACATGGGCATCCCCCGCGCAATGTGTGTGTATAATGTTTTTAAATTTTAAGACTTCCCTTAAACATTACCCATCAATTATATCGGTGGTTCTCGTAACACTACAGCATCTTAATGTTATGTTTCGGATAGCTAGGACAGCACCATCCTTTTTTGACTGCCCTCTCCACACAATATATACCTAGTTCTTATCTTGTCAAACATACACACGTCATTTAAACTGACCTCAGAACTGTTGCCACGAAACATTCAGTGAGTGAGGAAATATAACGTTAAGGTTGAAACTCTAAAAGAGAATTAACTCAAAATTTACAAAGGGAAAGAAACTGAAAGTGAAATTTAAATTAGAGTATACGTCATATCTCCTCCCTCTAAACTTTCTTTTTTTGAGAACTATCAAATTTTGCAGAGGTCTCACAACTGAAACATAATGTACCATTCAGCAAGCAATCATTCTTTGAATAAACTTTTCAGAACAAAATCCCATTTTTTTATTTGGCAGTTTGTCGTGCAGTTTTGAGACAGCTAATTCTCAAAATTCTACGTAACACTGTAAGGGGGACAGACCCAATTCGAAATCAGCCGACAAATTGGCGAACAGCTGGGCTTCCCCACAGTGTATCGCAAACGGCGAACATGGGTAAACTTAGTGATCTGAGCGAATTTAATCGTGAACGCGAGACAGGTGGGTCATTCTATCGCGCAAAAGGTGGGTCATTCTATCGCGCAAAAAGGTGGAAACCCTAGGTTTACCGAGAGAGCAACCATATCAGGGACGTACCGGCTCCTTGAAATCCCGCAGTTACCGACCACATGCCATGATGACTGGTGTCGACGTAGACTATCAGGGCTCTTACAAACAGACAACTTGGCACCCGCGCTGCGAATCACATCCAGGTTAATTGTCGGGAAGCCTACTCAGCGTCAGCGAGAAAACGGTTCGACACACGCTTCATACACTGGACTACGCGAGCCCAAACCCTACTCATTTGCCACTGTTGACTGCTCGTAATCGGATATTACCCCATTGCCTGGTGCCCAGAATATCAAAACTGGACTTCCGCAGAGTGGCACCGCATTGTGTGGTGAGATGAATTTCGTTTTCAGCTCACGGAATAGTGTGGGTGGGGCGTCAGCACCACGAGGCCATGGCCCTGTCAGGTCGCCACTACTCAAGGCGGTGGTAGCTCTGTGGTTTGGGAAATCTTATCACGGAAAACATTAGGTTCTTCATTGTGTGTGGAGAGGTCCTTAACTGTTGCGCGCTATCGGCATGAGCTGGCTCTCTGCGGCGGATGGTCTGTTCTAGCAGGATATTGCGCCGCATCACCGGTACACAGCCACTCGAAGTATGGGTCGAGAAATACTCATATGACTTTTGAACTACCCAGTGGCTTCCACGACTTAAAGTTCTCTGGGATGTGCCGTAGCGGAACATCATGTTCATCAGGGGCGAATATTGCGGGTGTGCTAGGTTGCGGCGCACACCGACAGAGTCGAAATTTATTAAATCTATGCTATGGACATTGCATTTTTAGAATTTATTTCTAAAAAAATTCGCCAGAGTTTGTCCTAAGGCTTTGAGTGGTGGCTGGAATTAATTCCTCCACACGATGTTTTTACTAAGAGGAGAAGGTTCGTTAATTAAGCATAACATCACATTTGTGCTAAAATCCTGACAGGACATCCGACGGTTTTTAAAGAACTGCGGTAGAAACGCTCCATAGATGGCGCTACATGTCACGTTTTTATTTCCCTGAGGTTTTAAACATTACAGCTGATATTTCAGGGTGTGCTAGTCAAATAGAGCACTGCTTGCAATCCCATGGAGCAACGCAATTCAACGTTGTGATACGAGTTGCTGTTTTATTAAGTTTTTGATTACAAAACTCACTAAAGTTTGTTCTACGACTTCGCGTGATGACTAAAATGATTTTCCTTTTACAATGTTTTCGTAAAGTGGAGAAGATCCGCTCAGCAAGCAAAAACATAGTTTAGTAATATTCGCATCCGCAGGTGTGCTGTTTGACTAGTGGATACCCCAGACGTGTAAAGCAACTGTGATACAAAGTTGTCCTGATGGCGCTGCAGATCAGGTTTTTATTTCCTTGTGGTTTTAAGGCAGAAGCAAAAGAAAACTTCCCAGGGTGTGTGCGCTTAAAAATGCCCTACTGGCCATTCGTTTGCGTTTGGAATCACGGAGTCCTAAATGCAATTCAACGTTTTGCCATTAATTGCAGTTTTTCTGTCTTTTCGTCGCAGTGCAAATCGTTGTGTTTACGAGCACAGATTTAAAAACAGAATTTGCAGTTTTGTTATAGGATAACAGAAATTCAATAGTTTTTATTCATCGACTGCTAAATAAAAAAAAATCTTTCGTATGTTCAAATTCAATGCTTGAATATTTCAGCTAGGGTTACATAGTAAAATTTTTTCGTTACCTAATGGGCACGCGACGCCACTGATATTCATGTATCCTGAATCGACGTCTCTCGCGCAGTTGTGCACAAAGCTGAAACAGGCATGACTGGCATTACCTCCAGCATCGTTTGGAGTCGATGTCTCGCTATGTACTTGCTGCTAATTCGCGCTGGAAGTCTAACACGCTATTATGTAGGTATCTTTAATGTTTTGTCCATTGAGTATAGATACAAGGAGAATTACGAACATGAAGCGTTTGGATCGATTATGAAGAAACACGGAAATCTCTGCTGACTTACTGTAATGTAAGTGTCAGCTAACGTTAATACTAGTGGAATACAGAACAGTAGATTGTGGGATACAGTAGAGAGAGAAGTTCTAGGTCATCTATTTTAACAGGATGCATTGAAATTTGAGGTATCCCAAGAAACGTAAAGATGAATAGACCGCAAGAAGATTTTGCAGAGTTTATAGAGTGATATCTAAGTGCTTGCTATTTTATGTTATGCCATTGTTGATACAAGTTTAGTTCTAAGCAGGGATCTTTTAGATACCATTTAAGGGGATACAGAAATCTCTTTATTTATTTTGAGCAGAATACTGCAAAATAGAAGTTATGCTATTATAAATACTAGTACCATACAGAACAAGAATCTTTTGGGTAAAGTGCTGAGAGTTATGGAAATCCCAGCAAACATATCAGGAACAGAATGTCGGAAGGAGTGTTTCAAAAAGGATCATGAAGAAAAACAAGACATCTTTTGCAACGATATAGAGATATGAAAATCCTCCGAATTTGTTTTGAGTACTGTGTTATAAAACGGAAGACCTGGTATTGTAAATACGAAGGAATATACGGTTGTGTAAATACTAGAAGACTACGGAAAAAGAGACTGATCTATGGTAGAAAGGATAAGCATGAATATAATTCTCTAGATAAAGAAGATTTAGGTGAGGATACACAGCGATGTCGAAATTAAGTTTAAACAAAATGCTGTAGAATGCCTTGTATAGAATTCTAGATACTGGAAGAATTCAGAATATAAATACTGTGAAGAAAGTCCATGTTGAAAGCTGGATTCCTAGTTTCTTAAATTAAACACTTAATTAAACTAAATTGAAAAAAATATTTCAGTTAAGAACAGGCAACAGGAGACAAATAAAATTCACTAGCAAAAGCAATTATCCCAAAGCTTTATTCGAATCATTAAAGAGAATTAGCAAGAAACATCATGTAAGACTAGCTCCAAGTTTAGTGAACAAAGATAAAAACATTTGCGAAAGATAGTTTCAAAGGGGAAAAAGATATTTTAAAAATGCAAGTAGTCTATGAAGTAAAATGTAATTGCGGACCATCTTATGCAGTAGGGACAGGTCGCAAATTGAAAACTCCAATAGCAGAACATAAAGCATCTACAAAAACAAAAAAAATTACTTCTAAAAGACACAAGCATGGTTAGAGAAATTGTCACCACCTGGAATATAATTTCCTTAAACTAATCAGTTTTCAAAGCAACTTTCAAAAGAATATTAAAAGAAGGAATAGAAATTGAGAAAAATTAGAATTCCATCAACAATAACTGTCCCTGCCTAACATCGAGCAAAAAAAAAATTAAAAGGAATAGAAATTCAGAAGAATCAGAATTCCATCATTAATGACTGCAGAGGTTTTTCCCTGCCTAATATCTGACAAATAAGAATATTAAATGGAATAAAAATTCAGAAAAACCTAACATAACAACACTATGTTGTCCAAATTAGAGAAAAACATGGAAATCGTAACTAATCCATCGTTAACAGAATACAGTGAAAGTCGACGTCTGACAAAAAACGTAAGGATGAATACCATGAAGCGTTTAGTGGGGATATAGGAATACATGTATGTCTATCCCTACCACATTACTGGGAGCATAATGCTATGACATTAGAAATATGGCATTGCAGACAAACAGGATTCACAACTGGAATCTTTTGGATAGGGTAGTGAGATTGTGAAGAGAATGCTATGAAATGGGACATATGAATTGTAGATACAAAGAAAATTCAGAACCGAAATGTTTTTAAAGGTTGTAGCGATACCGAAATTTCTGCTTGTTTATTATGAACAGAATAGTATAAAGGTGTTTTTAGGGAAATATTAATGTTAGTACTATATAGCACAAGAGTCGGGATGTTAGATATGTTACACAGAGAGATTAAATTCTTAGCTAATCTAACGTTAACAGAATACGATGAATGATAATTTCTGGCTGAAATTATCATTCATCGTATGAAAAGTAAGCTTCAAATTCATTTAAGGAAAGTTAAGTTTTTGTTGAGGACATAAAAAATATATGGAAATCTTTGCTACGTTTTCGCGAAAAAGAATTTTATAAATGGAGGTCTGACATTCTGGCTATAAAGAACAGTTAAGAGAAAGAAACCTTCAGATATTTTATAGGGTGATGCGAAAATCTCTGCTGATTTATTATGTACAGGTTATTACAGAGTTGGATATTTGCTATTCTAAGTACTATTACAACACAGAAGAGGTATCCTTTCATTTGAAAAGGAAAACTGTTCAGTGTTAAATTACGTAATTATCTTGTTACTTCCGAAAAAGAACACCATCACCCAAACATGTTAAAAGTTCCAGCTAATATACACTGAGGTGTGCAAAAATTAAGGACGAAGGAGAAAAATTAGCATAACAGCGGAACGAGCAGGCAGAACGGACCGAAAGACCACTCAGGAGACAGACTAGGGTCCGGAACGGTAGGGCATGCGCATATATGTGGCATGACTAGAGGGGGGGGGGGGTAGGAAGGGTACAAAGCACACGGGCGATGTACGCTCAACAATTCGGTGAAAGCTATTGCACGGTGTACATCGGTTTGAACGACGTCGAGTTGTTGCCACCGTGTGATATGGCCAACAGGCAATCCAGTAGGCGACATCTGGATAACTTTACCGAGGTCGCGTCATTGGGAAGTTGGAAGAAGGTCGAAGTGTGACTGAGGAGTTCGTGATCGCTCACTGTATCGTTTCACGAGCTTGGAGAGCATTTCAAACGACAGGTCCGAGAGTTTAGCAGTGGTCGTCCACGAGTAACCACGGCGGCGGACGACCGGTATATTTTTCTACATCCGAGAAGAGACAGACGGCAGACAGCGGAAGAAATCGAAAGGCACATGCAACAGACAACTGGAAGTTCGTTATCGCGTTTTACCGCGGCCAGGAGGCTGCACAAAATTGGTATATATGCACGACAACCAGTACGGTGTGTACCATTAACGCCTGCTCATCGGAGACGGCGGTTTCTGTTGCGCCAGGAACACAAGAACTGGACACATCAGCAATGGGGTCGAGTTCTCTTTACGGATGAGAGCCGATTTAGTCTGACAAGCGATTCTGGACGAGTACACATCTGGAGGGAGCAAGGAACACGCAATCCCACCTCCAACATCATCAAAAGGGACCGGTTTGGAGGTGGTGGAGTTCTCGTTTGAGGCGGTATCATGCTTGGTAGCCGTACTGACCTCCACATCTTCCAAGGAAGTTCAGTCGCTGGTGTCCGCTATTGTACCGAGGTTCTCCGTCGTCACGTGCGTCTGTTTAGAGGTGCTGTGAGTCCCGAGTTCCTCTTTATGGACGACTACGCTACACCTCATCGTACAGTGGTTGTCGCAGAGTGAAGTTATTCAACGCATGGATTGGCCTGCAAGATCCCCGGACCTAAATCTAATCGAACACGCGTAGGATTTTCTCGGGAGACGCTTGGCAGCACGTCACCAGCCGCCAGCAATGATTCTGCAGCTGCGATTGGCGTTACATGAGGAATGGGCCACGATGCCTCAACAGCTCCTTGACAATCTCGTCCTCAGCATGGACAGACGTTATAAATCCTGCATCGCAGTCAGGGGTGATCATATCCCCTACTAAAAACTGGATTTTTCTTGGCAGCCGCCTGTCACATGGACGTATCTGTCCAGTTGTGATCGAAGCTACCTTTTGAATAAAGTGCCTTTGTATCCTTTGGATTCTTTGTTTGGACGGTTTTGCTCACTTGTCCCATATTCTTATATCTTGGGGATCTTATGGTAAAATTTGAGTCGACGTGGAGCACTTCTGCATGGCGTTACATTCGACAAACCGTCTCGTCCTTAATGTTTGCACGCCAGTGTATTAGGAACTGAATGATGTAAGCAGGAGGCCTGACGTAAATGTTAAGTAACGGCACTCAAAAGGAAATTATTGGCGATGATATAGGGAAAATAAAGAAATTCCTGCGATTTGCTTTTGAATAGTGTTACGGGGTACGAAAGACGGCATTGCAGTTACATGGGAAATTCAGAAAATGAAGCTTTTGAATAGGTTGAGAGAGAAATGGAAATCTTGCTTAAATGATGCGTGACATGATACTACTAAACAGGAATTTATGGTTGTGCAAATACTGGGAAAATACATAGCAGCAGGCCTTAGGCTAAGGTACAATAAATCATAGCTAATCTATCTTGAAGAGAACGCCATCAAAGAAACGGTCAGGCGGGAAAATAAAAATATTATGAGTACACAAGAAGTAACTTCAGTGCGGATACGGAGATAAAGAGTTTTCAACTCTCTAATACTGAACAGAGTGTTTTGAAAAACAATGACACCTCGTTTTGAAAAGGAGAGAGATTATTATTAATACAGAGAGACAGGGAAATATCGCTGATAGTCAAATATGAAAACAATGCCTTGAAAGAAAAACTGGATGTAAATGTTACTGTTAATGTAGAAAATGAAACCTTTGGTTATGATATAGAATGATGTACATTTAAAGAACCAAACAGGAGACTGCTGGATTGAGTACATAGACAGACGAGCAAATTCCCTGGACAGTCACTTGTGAACAGAATGCTTTAAAAGAGGTCTGGTAGAATAGAATATTATTTATGTAAAAACGGAAGCTTTTGGTTATACAGAGTGATGTAGAAACTAAAATACCAAATAGGATGCTGATGAATGGGGTATAGAGAAACAAAGAAGTATTTTGGGAAAAGAATGCTTCGCAATAGGTCTGGTAGATAAGATTATTAATATAGAAATTAAGCTTTAGGTGATAAAGAATGATGCCGAAATTAAATGCCAGACAGGAGGCTGTTGAATAGGGTAGACAGAGACAGGCAGATATCGTGGGTGGTCAATTGTGAAAAGAATGACATGAAAGAGATCTTGTCGAAAACATTCTTTATGAAGCGAAGGACGCTTTTGGTGATAGAGAGTGATGTAGAAATCAAAATACCAAACAGGAGGCTGTTCAATATAGTACAGAGAGAGAGAGAGAGAGAGAGAGAGAGAGAGGGGGTGGAGAAATATCGTGGATAGTCAATTGTGAAAAGAATGTAATGAAAGAGGTCTGGTATAAAAGATGATTATTAATGTTAAAAAGAAAGCTTTTGGTAATAGCGTTGTAGAAAATAAAATACCAAACACAAGGCTGCAAGATATGGTAAAAAGAGACAAGAAAATATCTTGGACGATCATTTGTGGAAAGAATGTCTCGGAGAAGAGGTTTGGCAGAAAACATTTTCTACGTAGAAAAGAAAGCTCTTGATGATACAGAGAGATGTAGAGATATCAAAATACCAAAGACGAGGCTATTGCATGGAATACAGAGAGACAAGGAAATATTCTGGACCTCAATTGTGAAAATAATGTCTTGAAGGAGGTCTGGTAGAAAAAAAACAGTATTTATGTAGAAAAAGAAGCTTTTCGTAATATGGAGTGATACAGAAATTAAAATACCAAACAGGAGGCTGTTGGATGGGGTATAGAAATACAGGAAGATACCCTGGATAGTCAATTGTGAAAACAAACTGTAGATGGTCGGGTAGAAAATAATGTTTGTGTAAAAAAGGAAGCATTTGGTGATATAGTGATATGGAAATTAAAATACCAAGCACGATGACGTTGGATAGGGTATAGAGAAGCAGGGACATATCTTGGACAGTCACTTATGAAAAGTATGCCATGAAAGAGGTCCGCTAGAAAACAATATCATTAATGTAGAAAAGGAAGAATATCGCAATACAACAGAAAGATCTGGAAATTAAAATACCAAACAGGAGGCTGTTGGATTAGGTACATAGAGACAGGGAAATATCCTCGACAGACAATTGTGAAAAGAATGCTTCGAAAGAGGTCTGGCAGAAAATATTATTATTCATGTAGAAAAAAAACTTTTGGTAGATATAGTATTACGTGGATATTAAAATATAAAACAGTAGCCTGTTAAATGGGCTTTAGAGAGAGACGGAGAAATACCCTGGACGGTCAATCGTGAAATAAATTCTTGAAAAAGACTGGTAGAAAGGATTCTTATTTATGTAGAAAAAAATTTTGTGATCTATAAATTAAAATACCAAACAGATGGCTGTTAGATGTGGTGTGGAAAGACAGGAAACTATCCTGAACAGTCAATTGCGAAAAGAACGATTTTAAAGCGGCCTGGTAGGAAAGATTATTATTTATGTAGAAAAGGAAACTTGTCGTGATGATGCAGAAAGATCTGCAAATTAAAATACCGAACAGGTGGCTTTTGTATAGAGTACAGAAAGACAGGGATATAACCTGCACAGTCAGGGAAAACAATGTCTTAGAAGAGGCTGGTAGGAAAGATTATTATTTCCGTAGGAAAGGAAATTTTTTGTGATATGGAACGATGTAGAAATTAAAAATGCTAAACAACAGGTTGTTAAATGCAGTATATGTTGATACAGAGAGATGCACTGGACAGTCAATTGTGAAAAGAATGTCTCGAAGGAGGTCTGGTAGAAAAGGCTACTATTTTTGTAGAAAAGGAAGCATTCGCTGATATGGAGAGATGTAAAATTTAAAATACCAAACAGGAGGCTGTTGGATGGGGTTATGGATAGGCAGGGAAATATCTTGAACAGTCAGTTCTGAAAAGAATGTCATGAAATAAGGTCTCGTAGAGATGATCATTATTAATGCAGAAAAGGAAGCTTTTCGTGATGATGTAGAGTGATGTGGAAATTAAAATACTACACAGGAGGCTGTTGGATTTATGTACAGAGACTAGGAAATATTCTGGACAGTCAGTTGTGAAAATAATGTCTTGAAAGTGGTATGGCAGAAAAGATAATTATTATTTATGTAGAAAAGGTGTGACATGGAAATTAAAATAATAAACAAGATACTGTTGGATGGGGTATAGAGAAACAGGTAAATATCATGGACAGTCAATTGAGAAAAAGGGTGCTCTGAAAAACGTCTGGTAGAAAAGGTTATTATTAATACAGAAAAGGAAGTTTTTCGTGACGATGTAGAATGATGTGGAAATTAAAATACTAAACAGGACGCTGTTGGTTGTATTATGGAGAGACAGGGAAATATCGTGGACAGTCAATTACGAAAAGAACAAGTTGAAAGATATCTGGTACAAAAGGTTATTATTTATATAGTAAAGGAAGCTTTTGGCGATATAAGGTGATGCACAAATTAAAATACTAAACAAGAGGCTGTTGGATGATGTATATAGTTACAGTGAGATACCCTAGACAGTCAATTGTGAAAAGAATGTCTTGTGAAAGGTCTGGTAAAAGAGATTATTTTTGCAGAAAAGGAAACATTTACTGATATGGGGTGATGTAGAAATTAAAGAAAACAAACAGGAGGCTGTTGGATGTGGTATTGAGAACCGGAAAATAACCTGAAGATTTAGGTATGAAAAGAGTGTCTTTAAGGCGGTCTGGTCCAAAAGAGTATTATTTATGTAGAAAAGGAAGCTTTTGGTGATATAAATTGATGTAGAAATTGAAAGACCAAACAGGAAGCTATTCGACGGGGTATTGAGAGACAGGGGAAAATCGTGGATAGTCTATTGCGAAAGGAATGCTTTTAAAATGGTGTCGCAGAGAAGATTGTTATTTATGTAAAAATGGAAGCTTTTAGTTATAAAGAGTGATGTAGAAATTTTAATACCAAAAACACGCTGTTGGATGGGGGGAGGGGGCATACAGGAACAGCAAAATATCCTGAACTGTGAATTCTAAAAAGAGAATGTCTTGAAGGAGGTCTAGTAGAAATAATTATTTATGTTTAAAAAGGAGGCTTTTTGTGATGATGTACAGTGATGTGGAAATTAAAATACCAAACAAGAGGATGTTGCATCGGGTACACAGAGACAGAGAAACATCCTCGACAGTCAATTTTGAAAAAGAATGTCTAGAAAGACGTCGGGCAGGAAATATTATTATTTTTTATGTAGAAAAGGAAGTTGTTAATAATATAGAGTGAAGTAGAAATTAAAACACGAAAGTGGAAGCGGTTGGATAGGTATGGAGGGACCGGGAAATAACCTGGACAGTTAAATGTGAAAAGAATGCAAAGAAGGTGGTCTGGTCGAACAAGAGGCTGTTGGGTGGGGTATGGAGACACAGGGAAATATCGAGGATCGTCAATTGTGAAAAGAATGTTTCGAAAAATGCCTGGTAGAGAAGATTGTTATTTATGTAGGAAAGGAAGTTGTTAATAATATAGAGTGAAGTAGAAATTAAAACACGAAAGTGGAAGCGGTTGGATAGGTATGGAGGGACCGGGAAATAACCTGGACAGTTAAATGTGAAAAGAATGCAAAGAAGGTGGTCTGGTCGAACAAGAGGCTGTTGGGTGGGGTATGGAGACACAGGGAAATATCGAGGATCGTCAATTGTGAAAAGAATGTTTCGAAAAATGCCTGGTAGAGAAGATTGTTATTTATGTAGGAAAGGAAGTTGTTAATAATATAGAGTGAAGTAGAAATTAAAACACGAAAGTGGAAGCGGTTGGATAGGTATGGAGGGACCGGGAAATAACCTGGACAGTTAAATGTGAAAAGAATGCAAAGAAGGTGGTCTGGTCGAACAAGAGGCTGTTGGGTGGGGTATGGAGACACAGGGAAATATCGAGGATCGTCAATTGTAGAAAAGAATGTTTCGAAAAATGCCTGGTAGAGAAGATTGTTATTTATGTAGGAAAGGAAGTTGTTAATAATATAGAGTGAAGTAGAAATTAAAACACGAAAGTGGAAGCGGTTGGATAGGTATGGAGGGACCGGGAAATAACCTGGACAGTTAAATGTGAAAAAGAATGCAAAGAAGGTGGTCTGGTCGAACAAGAGGCTGTTGGGTGGGGTATGGAGACACAGGGAAATATCGAGGATCGTCAATTGTGAAAAGAATGTTTCGAAAAAATGCCTGGTAGAGAAGATTGTTATTTATGTAGGAAAGGAAGTTGTTAATAATATAGAGTGAAGTAGAAATTAAAACACGAAAGTGGAAGCGGTTGGATAGGTATGGAGGGACCGGGAAATAACCTGGACAGTTAAATGTGAAAAGAATGCAAAGAAGGTGGTCTGGTCGAACAAGAGGCTGTTGGGTGGGGTATGGAGACACAGGGAAATATCGAGGATCGTCAATTGTGAAAAGAATGTTTCGAAAAATGCCTGGTAGAGAAGATTGTTATTTATGTAGGAAAGGAAGTTGTTAATAATATAGAGTGAAGTAGAAATTAAAACACGAAAGTGGAAGCGGTTGGATAGGTATGGAGGGACCGGGAAATAACCTGGACAGTTAAATGTGAAAAGAATGCAAAGAAGGTGGTCTGGTCGAACAAGAGGCTGTTGGGTGGGGTATGGAGACACAGGGAAATATCGAGGATCGTCAATTGTGAAAAGAATGTTTCGAAAAATGCCTGGTAGAGAAGATTGTTATTTATGTAGGAAAGGAAGTTGTTAATAATATAGAGTGAAGTAGAAATTAAAACACGAAAGTGGAAGCGGTTGGATAGGTATGGAGGGGACCGGGAAATAACCTGGACAGTTAAATGTGAAAAGAATGCAAAGAAGGTGGTCTGGTCGAACAAGAGGCTGTTGGGTGGGGTATGGAGACACAGGGAAATATCGAGGATCGTCAATTGTGAAAAGAATGTTTCGAAAAATGCCTGGTAGAGAAGATTGTTATTTATGTAGAAAAGGAAGTTGTTAATAATATAGAGTGAAGTAGAAATTAAAACACGAAAGTGGAAGCGGTTGGATAGGTATGGAGGGACCGGGAAATAACCTGGACAGTTAAATGTGAAAAGAATGCAAAGAAGGTGGTCTGGTCGAACAAGAGGCTGTTGGGTGGGGTATGGAGACACAGGGAAATATCGAGGATCGTCAATTGTGAAAAGAATGTTTCGAAAAATGCCTGGTAGAGAAGATTGTTATTTATGTAGGAAAGGAAGTTGTTAATAATATAGAGTGAAGTAGAAATTAAAACACGAAAGTGGAAGCGGTTGGATAGGTATGGAGGGACCGGGAAATAACCTGGACAGTTAAATGTGAAAAGAATGCAAAGAAGGTGGTCTGGTCGAACAAGAGGCTGTTGGGTGGGGTATGGAGACACAGGGAAATATCGAGGATCGTCAATTGTGAAAAGAATGTTTCGAAAAATGCCTGGTAGAGAAGATTGTTATTTATGTAGGAAAGGAAGTTGTTAATAATATAGAGTGAAGTAGAAATTAAAACACGAAAGTGGAAGCGGTTGGATAGGTATGGAGGGACCGGGAAATAACCTGGACAGTTAAATGTGAAAAGAATGCAAAGAAGGTGGTCTGGTCGAACAAGAGGCTGTTGGGTGGGGTATGGAGACACAGGGAAATATCGAGGATCGTCAATTGTGAAAAGAATGTTTCGAAAAAATGCCTGGTAGAGAAGATTGTTATTTATGTAGGAAAGGAAGTTGTTAATAATATAGAGTGAAGTAGAAATTAAAACACGAAAGTGGAAGCGGTTGGATAGGTATGGAGGGACCGGGAAATAACCTGGACAGTTAAATGTGAAAAGAATGCAAAGAAGGTGGTCTGGTCGAACAAGAGGCTGTTGGGTGGGGTATGGAGACACAGGGAAATATCGAGGATCGTCAATTGTGAAAAGAATGTTTCGAAAAATGCCTGGTAGAGAAGATTGTTATTTATGTAGAAAAGGAAGTTGTTAATAATATAGAGTGAAGTAGAAATTAAAACACGAAAGTGGAAGCGGTTGGATAGGTATGGAGGGGACCGGGAAATAACCTGGACAGTTAAATGTGAAAAGAATGCAAAGAAGGTGGTCTGGTCGAACAAGAGGCTGTTGGGTGGGGTATGGAGACACAGGGAAATATCGAGGATCGTCAATTGTGAAAAGAATGTTTCGAAAAATGCCTGGTAGAGAAGATTGTTATTTATGTAGGAAAGGAAGTTGTTAATAATATAGAGTGAAGTAGAAATTAAAACACGAAAGTGGAAGCGGTTGGATAGGTATGGAGGGACCGGGAAATAACCTGGACAGTTAAATGTGAAAAGAATGCAAAGAAGGTGGTCTGGTCGAACAAGAGGCTGTTGGGTGGGGTATGGAGACACAGGGAAATATCGAGGATCGTCAATTGTGAAAAGAATGTTTCGAAAAATGCCTGGTAGAGAAGATTGTTATTTATGTAGGAAAGGAAGTTGTTAATAATATAGAGTGAAGTAGAAATTAAAACACGAAAGTGGAAGCGGTTGGATAGGTATGGAGGGACCGGGAAATAACCTGGACAGTTAAATGTGAAAAGAATGCAAAGAAGGTGGTCTGGTCGAACAAGAGGCTGTTGGGTGGGGTATGGAGACACAGGGAAATATCGAGGATCGTCAATTGTGAAAAGAATGTTTCGAAAAATGCCTGGTAGAGAAGATTGTTATTTATGTAGGAAAGGAAGTTGTTAATAATATAGAGTGAAGTAGAAATTAAAACACGAAAGTGGAAGCGGTTGGATAGGTATGGAGGGACCGGGAAATAACCTGGACAGTTAAATGTGAAAAGAATGCAAAGAAGGTGGTCTGGTCGAACAAGAGGCTGTTGGGTGGGGTATGGAGACACAGGGAAATATCGAGGATCGTCAATTGTGAAAAGAATGTTTCGAAAAATGCCTGGTAGAGAAGATTGTTATTTATGTAGGAAAGGAAGTTGTTAATAATATAGAGTGAAGTAGAAATTAAAACACGAAAGTGGAAGCGGTTGGATAGGTATGGAGGGACCGGGAAATAACCTGGACAGTTAAATGTAGAAAAGAATGCAAAGAAGGTGGTCTGGTCGAACAAGAGGCTGTTGGGTGGGGTATGGAGACACAGGAAATATCGAGGATCGTCAATTGTGAAAAGAATGTTTCGAAAAATGCCTGGTAGAGAAGATTGTTATTTATGTAGAAAAAGGAAGTTGTTAATAATATAGAGTGAAGTAGAAATTAAAACACGAAAGTGGAAGCGGTTGGATAGGTATGGAGGGACCGGGAAATAACCTGGACAGTTAAATGTGAAAAGAATGCAAGAAGGTGGTCTGGTCGAACAAGAGGCTGTTGGGTGGGGGTATGGAGACACAGGGAAATATCGAGGATCGTCAATTGTGAAAAGAATGTTTCGAAAAATGCCTGGTAGAAGATTGTTATTTATGTAGGAAAGGAAGTTGTTAATAATATAGAGTGAAGTAGAAATTAAAACACGAAAGTGGAAGCGGTTGGATAGGTATGGAGGGACCGGGAAATAACCTGGACAGTTAAATGTGAAAAGAATGCAAAGAAGGTGGTCTGGTCGAACAAGAGGCTGTTGGGTGGGGTATGGAGACACAGGGAAATATCGAGGATCGTCAATTGTGAAAAGAATGTTTCGAAAAATGCCTGGTAGAGAAGATTGTTATTTATGTAGGAAAGGAAGTTGTTAATAATATAGAGTGAAGTAGAAATTAAAACACGAAAGTGGGAAGCGGTTGGATAGGTATGGAGGGACCGGGAAATAACCTGGACAGTTAAATGTGAAAAGAATGCAAAAGAAGGTGGTCTGGTCGAACAAGAGGCTGTTGGTGGGGTATGGAGACACAGGGAAAATATCGAGGATCGTCAATTGTGAAAAGAATGTTTCGAAAAATGCCTGGTAGAGAAGATTGTTATATGGTAGGAAAGGAAGTTGTTAATAATAGTAGAGGAAGAGAAATTAAAACACGAAAGTGGAAGCGGTTGGATAGGTATGGAGGGACCGGGAAATAACCTGGACAGTTAAATGTGAAAAGAATGCAAAGAAGGTGGTCTGGTCGAACAAGAGGCTGTTGGGTGGGGTATGGAGACACAGGGAAATATCGAGGATCGTCAATTGTGAAAAGAATGTTTCGAAAAATGCCTGGTAGAGAAGATTGTTATTTATGTAGGAAAGGAAGTTGTTAATAATATAGAGTGAAGTAGAAATTAAAACACGAAAGTGGAAGCGGTTGGATAGGTATGGAGGGACCGGGAAATAACCTGGACAGTTAAATGTGAAAGAAATGCAAAGAAGGTGGTCTGGTCGAACAAGAGGCTGTTGGGTGGGGTATGGAGACACAGGGAAATATCGAGGATCGTCAATTGTGAAAAGAATGTTTCGAAAAATGCCTGGTAGAGAAGATTGTTATTTATGTAGAAAAGGAAGTTGTTATTAATATAGGAGTGAAGAAATTAAAACACGAAAGTGGAAGCGGTTGGATAGGTATGGAGGGACCGGGAAATAACCTGGACAGTTAAATGTGAAAAGAATGCAAAAAGAAGGTGGTCTGGTCGAACAAGAGGCTGTTGGGTGGGGTATGGAGACACAGGGAAATATCGAGGATC